>CAUYQG010022276.1:0-48294 GCA_963574415.1 Tarsius wallacei
TATGACTTTCCAAAGAGCTTGGGCAGTACCTTTTTGATTGATAAATAAAGAAAAGAAGCCGGGCTCGGTGGCTCAGCCTGTAATCCTGAGCTTTGGGAGGCTGAGGTGAGTGGATTGCCTGAGTCCACGGGTTCGAGACCCGCCTGGGCAACTTGGCGAGACCTCATCTCTACAATAAATCAAAAAATCAGCCGGGCGTGGTAGCACATGCCTGTAATTCCAGCTACTCAGAAGGCTGAGGCGGAAGGATCGCCGGAGCCCAGCAGGACAAGGCTGCGGTGGCTGGGAGCGGCCACTGCACTCCAGTCTGGGCGACGGAGTGAGACTCCAACTCAAAAAAAAAAAAAAAAAGAAAAGGAAATATGTCATATAATGTGTAAAGGAAGAAAAAGTAGTTTGGTATTTTTCCTTCCTCTAGACCAGGGGTTGGCAGACGTTTTCTATTGAGGGCCAGATAGTAAATTCTTTAAACTTTGCAGGCCATATGGTTTCTGTTGTAACTACTCAACTCCATTGAGTACAAAAGCATCCAAAGACAATATATGAATACAAGAGTCTGGCTGCATTCCAATAAAACTTTATTTACAAAAATAGTTGGCAGGCAAGGTTTGGCCCATGAACAGTTTGCTGACCTCTGCTCTGGAACAACTGTGCAGAAATTACCTGTCAGAATTCAGATGACAGGAAAATTTTTCCCTCCTTGAAGACCAGGCTTTCTGTATCTTTATATGCTTGTCCCCATCCCCACTCCAACAGGTAGCAAAGTGTATTGCAACATGAAAGCTGTATAAGTTTGTTGAATTAACGGAATGCTATACTGACTGACTTACTGGAGCCCCAGTTTCTGGTAGAACCAGTGCACACAAGTCTTTATAATGCCTTTTCTTTGAACTCTGTCTTAGCAAAATGTGGAGAAGGTTAATAGCTGGTAAAATAATGTCTTCTAAACCTGATGGAGTAATGGGCAACTTCTCTCTTGATCTAAAGAGTTCGAATTTCTTTTATTTGAAGCATATTCTTCAGGATGTAGATGATTATTAACCAGAGATGGCTCTTCTGATTATACATGAAGACAAGAAATGATTAACACAACTTTCTCACTATCCACCTAAGCTCACGCTTCTTTAGAAGATGCCTCCCCTCTCAGTCTTTTTAAGTAACATATTTTCACAAAAGGCATATGAGCACATGGTCATCGGTATCTACAATCAGCAAAAGTGTGTTCCCACATTTTCCTCTACAATGACTACAAAAAATGTGATGCTCCTGTGAGCTTTGTGTTAAATGACAACGTTATTTCAGGCCAGGCTTCTGCCTATATGGGGTGACAGTCTATATATTCATCACTGAAATGTATCAAATTTTAAATGTTTAAGTAGTATTAATGTAGAACAATGCCATCATAAAATGTGCTCTGTGGCCCTATCCGATCCTCACACTATTTGCAAGATTTTCAAACTTATTTTTCATTTTGCTAAGTGTTGGCCTCTCTTATGAACTAGGCCTGATTTCCTCTTCAGTTGCAAATGTAATTTGAAACAGAACTCCAATGAGATTTACTTGCTGAACATGTTAAACATTCATAGCTTTGCCATATGCTGTTATAGAAATTGCATTGATTCATTGAAATCTGGGTGCCACTGGATCACCTGATTCACCTGATATGAAATCTAACTGTACTGGAAAATAATGTTTTAAATGTTTCATTTGCATCTAGACCTCTGTTGAACTAAGAGGCATGAATTTTTGGAGAAAACTAACTTTTACATACTGAAAATATAATCCTACATCTGGTGAATTCTAGAAAAAATTAGGTATATAAGGCCTAAATTTATACTGTAACAGCACAATGGTCAAAAACCTAAATTACTAAAGCCAGGCAGATTTAGGTTTTTATCCTGATTCAACCATTTAATTACTTTATATCCTTGCTTTCTCAATGGCAAAAAAACAAAAAATAATGGTACCAACCTGATAGGATTGCTGAGAGGATTAAATATGGCAAGGTACATACAGCATGAAACATCTACTGAAAGATCAATTTCCTCTGTTTTGTTCTAATGTATGTTCAATAATTACTAATTATTACTTGCTCTTGTAACCTCAAACTTGTATTTCTGTATATTAGTGGCACTCCTTTAAATGGTGGAGAAATGTTTGAGTATTTGGGACGTGATGGGAATGTTGGATGATAATTTAGGGAACTTAAAAATTGCCACATGAGACAAGGTCACTACTATAGTCAGTATACCAGTCTATAAAAAACAAAGGTGTAAATGAACAATAAGGGTGTCAATGACTTGGCATCATTGGGTAAATTTTTGTTTGGGATGGAGGAACAGTATTGCTTTTTTTTTCTTTTCGAGTTAGAGTCTCATTCTTGTCGCCCAGGCAGGAGTACAGTGGCACACTCATGGCCACTGCAGCCTCAACCTGCAGGGCTTAGGCGATCCTTCTGCCTCAGCCTTCCAAGTAGCTGGAACAACCGATGCATGCCACCATGCCTGGCTAGTTTTTGTGAATTTTTTGTAGAGACGAGGTCTCACCAAGTTGCCAGGCTGGTCTTGAACCCCTGAGCTCAGGCAATCTTCTCGCCTTGGCCTTCCAAAGTGCTGGGATTACAGGCTGAGCCAGTGCGCCTGGCTGGGTATTGCTTATTTTAAGCATGCTAAAGAGAACTTATGGAAATGAGCACTGTCTTTATATCCACTGAGCATTTTATCCAATTACATTCAGAGGAAGAAAGAAGCCTCTCAGAAATAATTATATTTGGCTGTAATAAGTGAATATATACAGTGTAATGAATATTCATGCATATTAAAGTTTGTAAAAATATAAAAAGACCAGTCAGAGAGTCTTTAGCCTTTTTTTTTTTTGAGTTGAAGTCTCATTCTGTCACCCAGGTTTGAGTGCAGTGGCACGCTCATGGCCACTGCAGCATCAATCTGTTGGGCTCAGGTGAGCCTTCCATCTCAACTTTCTATGTAGCTGGAACTACAGGTGCACTCTTTACCATGCCTGGCTAATTTTTTGATTTAATATAGAGATGAGGTCTTGCCAAGCTGCCCAGGCTGGTCTTGAGTCCCTGAACTCAGGAAGTCCTCTTGCCTTGGCCTCCCAAAGTACTGGGATTGATTACAGGTGTGAGCTACCACGCCTGGCAAGTTTGTTTTTTTTTTTATTGACATGGAGTGCCCATGAGAAAATAGATGGATTCTCTCTAAGTCAGCATTCTCAATGAGAGGCAATTTGCCCTCCAGGGGACATTTGGAAATGGCAGGAGACATTTTTGGATGTCACAACTTGAGATGGGGACTGCTACTGGCATCTAGTGAGTACATTTTAGGGATGCAACTGAGCACCCTACAATTAAGAAGACCGCCTCCACAACAAAAAATTATTTGGCCCAAAATGTCAATAATGCCAAGGTTGAGAAACCCTGCTCTAGGCTAAGAGTTGCCAATGTGTTTAAAATCACTCCTACCACAGACGGATACTGGGCAGGCTTTAGGGAATGGCATATTTTTTGTCACCATGGTAAAATCTTCCCAGTATCCTGTGTTGGCTTCATGGTACTAAGCCAATAGCTGAAGTATCAGTGTGGAGTTCACATCCTTGGGGAAAAAAAAAGACTAGAAACACCAAGGGTACAGGTTACAAAGCACAATATATTCCTTGACCTACTGTGGACTTCAATGCTGAGAGTAACTGAAATTACACATAGAAAAGGGCAACCATCACATTAAGACTTTGGCCAACCAAGGGCTTCCTGGCTCAGGACTTCTTAAGCAGCACCAGTTCCCACAGACAAATAACATATTGAGTCGTGATGGCAAAGACTTAGGGCTTAGTTCCCAGGCTAAAATCATCAGCCAATCTTGGGATTTTTATTCTCTATTCCCACAGAATTGAAAATCTATTTAATATATCAAGGAAAATGTTTTCTTTCATAAGTGCCCTCACATTAACACTGCAGGGGCTGCTTAAGAGGTTGCAGCTTTCAACATGGATAATGCTTACAGACTAAAAATGATATAAAAACATTACTTTGAAGCTTCTGGTTCTGTACTTGATGTCATCTTGGTGGTGCAGAAGAGAATCTCTGTGAACTCTGTACTTAGAATATCTCCCATCAATTCTCTCAGATGAACTGCCGGAATTCTGGAAAAGCAACAAAGGGTCTGAACTGGTGGACAAAACAAAAATCAGTGCTTGAAATTAGAATAAGAAAGTGTTGACAGGTAGATAATAAATAATTACAGGTAGTTAGAGATATATAGGGGATCCAAAGGGCACCATGGAAAAAGAAGAAAATGTGGATTCTATCACAGAAATAAAATGGGTCCCATTTTATTGGTTGTTTGGATTCTTTTAACAACTGGTTCCCATTACCATCTGAAAAGACTTGATACCCTTTAGAATAAGATTGAGGTAACACTGAGTTACCCAGAGATGGTCATTAATGTCATGTGCCACTTTTGAATGTTGGGTACTATCTGTTGGCATCAATGTATTCTCCTTGTTTAAAAAAATTTTTTTAAGCTACCTTTAAAACTAGAGCCCTTTACTTATCCTTAAACGACATTCTACCTTTTAACTATGAGATCATGTCAATTTTTAAACTTAAGGATATCTCCTCTGTCCTTATAAGCATACAAATTCAAGAAAGAAAGAAAAAATTCCCAGTGCCTGCATTTCTTTCGTTTTTTTCCTTCATTTCTTGGGGGAAAAAGAAACACCACTGCATAAAGTTTGTTACTATAACCAGTTATCTCAACATTTCTATTATGGTTTAGGGAGAAACTAGAAGAAAATCAGGGCAACTGATTTTGGTATGTAAGAAAAATCATCTATGGGATTAGAGCTCCCCAAAGTCCTAAGGAACTTATTAAGTGTTCAAGCTAGAACGGGTATTAGAATTCCAAAGTTTTCATTTTTATTACAAAACAGAAACAACAATAACAAACAAACCCCTACAAACTAGAGCCCAGAGAAGCTAAGAATGACTTGCCCAGACCTAGACAATTTGTGGTAGATTGGGCCTGGAACCCAAAGCTATTCCCTTCCCACCTAATCAAATATGTAATGTTTAAATATGAGATTGTAAAGCTGAACCACTTCTTTCAAAATGAGGTTAAAGAGAGTGAAAGAAAAGAGAGGATATGACCACATTTAAACAAGAATAAAGTCAAGCCTATCCAAACAGGTGAGGTCTGTACTCACAGAGTGACAGGTTGTCATACTATCAAGAAATACATATACGAAATAAATTTTCTCATATATGCCAGTGACACCAGTGTGAGTAAGAACCAGAGAGATAATATTGCTTAAGTCCTGCATCACATGAATGAGGACACAGCCCCTGAGACATTAAATAATGTTGTCTGGTGAATGAGCTCAGACCAGAATTTAGATCTGTGCATTCTTGTTTACACCAGACTGATTTTTAGAAAGTTTAAAGGGCCTGAAAAATATATATTCTACATCTAATAATTCTAAGGCTTTATGTATTTTCTTTCTTTCTTTTTTTTTTTTTTTTTTTTGGTTGGAGTCTTACTCTGTCGCCCAGACTGAAGTGCAGTGGCCGCTTCTGGCCACTGCAGCCTCAACCTGCTGGGCTCCTGCAATCCTTCCGCCTCAGCCTTCCAAGTAGCTGGAACTACAGGCGTGCGCTATCATGCCTGGCTAATTTTTGCTTTATTGTAGAGATGAGGTCTCGCCAAGTTACCCAGGCGGGTCTCAAACCCGCGGGCACAGGCAATCCATTCACCTCAGCCTCCCAAAGCGCTGGGATTACAGGCTGAGCCACCGAGCCCGGCAACTTTATATATTTTCATTTAATGCTATGTCTAGTCATTTTTATTAAATGGATTTAAATGAGCTCTTTTTAATCATATAGATTGCTTTAGACTACACATAAAATAGGTTTCAAGCTGAAGGCAGCAGGGAAAAGCAGATGGTCCCTCCTGTTACACACAGAAGTAGATACCATTATCAGCTAGTTTACAGACTCCAGGCTTCACTGGCCTCATCTGTAAAATGGGGGAAAATAATGCTCATCTATAGGGTATTACTGTAGGAAGAAAAAAAAAGTAACATAAAGGACTTAGCTACTGCTTGCCACACAGTGTGTGCACAATATAAGATAATTAACTCTTCCCATTTTCAAGTTAAAGCCTTCAATTTTAATGTACTTGAAAACACAATTCTGAACTTTGAAAGTAGTCTCCCTAAAAATTTTACTGCTTAGGTATCTTCATATGTAAGTTTGTGTGTATATATGTTAGACTTGTAGATAATCACTAGCCCATAGGATGAAAAATAATAACAATAAGCCTTCTGGTAATAGTAGAGAATACAACTTTTAAACTGTATTTATGAACATTTTATTCAATGTAGACAAAAATACTGTCCCTAAAAATTTCACTATTTAGGCATCTTTATATGTGAGTTTGTATAAATAAGTTACACTTACAGATAATCAGCAGCCCATGTGCTGAAAAATAGTAACAATAAATCTTTTGGTAATAGCAAAGAATATAACTTTTAAATTATATTTATGAACATTCTGTTTAATGTAGGCAACTGGGGAAAAAGTGACAGTCACTGGAGGTTAAACTCTATATTTGTATGCTGGTATAAGAAAGGCATCTGTTTCTTAATGACAAGTCCTGCCTATTTCTAATACCTTCTCTTGTCTGCCCTTAATTTACTTGGATGACTTCTGCTAGCTACAGAGAAAAAGGTAGAAGGAGTATAGGTGTAATATATCACTGGCTATCACAACAAATCGTATAAGGTAAACAGAAATTACATGGTCTTGGACATTGGTTTCATAATTCTTTGTCAGAGATGTAAACTGCAAGTATATAATCAAATTATGAGAAAGAATGAAAACTTTAGTAACATATACTTGAAATACTAGTTTTGTTCTATTTGCAACAGTCTAGATTTCTGGATGTGTCAGCTTAACCCTGGATCTCACTCGTTGCTTAGTTCCTGAACTACCAAAAGATGCTTAATGCAAGGTAATTTTAAGATAGTAAAGACCTTGAGACCTTGAGTACAGACCATGTTATATCGATGTTCCAATTAATCAATATGGTATGATCTGGCTTTATTTATCCTACCCACCGCATCTGCAAATAATAAGTTAGATTTAAACAGAGCCTAGCTATAAGATACATTATATTTTAAGGGCAATGTAAAATAAGATTGTTTGTTTCCAAAGGGAGAGTCTCACCATTGTTAGCTTGAGCTATACAGGGTCAGTAATTGATAAATCATTAAAACTGTACTTTACATATATATCCCTTAGGCCATGTGTGAAGATGTTCTCTGGACCAGACCTTGTCTGGCAGGACTGGCAGAAGGGTTATTTGTTTCGCATCTCTCCTCTATGAGGAACTTTAAAAATTACAGACAGTAAATCCACAGATGTAACTCACTGGCTTGATAGTGAAATGCTTTGCGATTAGAGCTCTATCAATAAGTGGCATGGAATATGAAATGTCAAACTCTATGTGGACTTGAATTCATAAGTCATTGTATGGGATAACTGGTGAACTATCATGTCTCTAAAACAAACAGGACCCACCAATTTTTAAAAAAATTCATAAATTATAATTGCTAATCAAAAAAGTTACCTATTGTCAGTGTAGTATATAACTCCCTTTAATTCTTAGGTTTCCCTAAATTATTGTTAAAGTTTTAGGAGGCCACTGAAGCATCCAGTAGTACAGTAAATGATCTATCCTAGGCTGGGCATGGTGACTCACACTTGCAATCCCAAAACTTTGGGAGGCTATGGCTCACACTTGTAATACCAGCACTTTGCTTGAGCCCAGGAATTTGAGACCAGCCTGGCCAACATAGTGAGACCTTGTTGCTACAAAGAAATTAAAAAATTAGCTGGTTGTGGTGGCACATGCCTATAGTCCCTGCTTCTCAGGAGGCTGAAGTGGAAGGATTGTTTGAGCCCAGAAGGTCAAAGCTGTGGTGAGTTATGATCATGCCACTGCACTCCAACCTGGGCGACAGAGTAAGACCCCAACTCAGGGGGGGTGGGGTGGGGTGGGGGCAGAAGGGATGTCCTATCTTGTGCTAATACGTAAGTTTCATTATTTTCATTCCTGACTTCACAAATATCAATCAACTCTGATAAGATGGAGTGTTAAAAATCCCCAATGTTCTTTAGCCCTCCCTCCGTCACTATACTTTTCTTTGCACATCAGAAAGATGTCAAGCGTTCTCACTCAGATGAAAATACTCAAAGAGACAAGCCAACTCTTTCTTACTCTGAAGTCTTTGAAATCTTCTAGTAGGCTCAGTTTCTCAGGCACAGACTCCAGATGGTCCAAGGCCACGAGGGTACTCTGAAAAAGAAAACATAAGAAAGCCAAACATTATAAAAAATTGATGAATGTTCTCAGAATCCAAATACTAAAAATCCGATGTACCACTGGTGTAAGCAGTTCAAGTTGTAGATTTCAAGAGTCAAATAAGAACATATATAATATTTCCAAGACAAATCTATCTTTTTAAATCAGAAGAATTATTTCCTTTCAAAAAGTACACGAGATGTACTTGCAAGACTGATCCAGATATAAAAACTCTTCCTGGATAACTGCTTTCAACTAACATGCTATGAAACTTTCTATAGAGCATTTCATATTAATATTAATTTACAAAACCTGCTTTGGTGAACATCAGAAATAAACCACAAGGTAATGTGGAGAAATAGATGAATTTTCAGTTACTTATCTATAGAGCATATTAGATTCTCAAATATTGCCATTATAAAGAAGAAAATATTTTCAGCAGTTATTTTAATTAAAAAGGAGAGTAGTTCTCGAAAGACTGGAGAGAAATATCTGAAATTAAACATTTGTAACAGGGACATGAGATTCAGCTGACTATAAATCAATAACTTATTAAACAGTCTTTGATTAGCTGGTCACTGTTACAGTCACCAATGTAAACATTAAGAGAGAATATTCTGAAAATTAGTTCACAACCAGGGCACAATAAGAGGTTAAATGGTAGAATAGCCTTGAGATCAGAGACTGTATAACATGTATCCTACACATCACTGTATTCTCAGTCTTGTCACAGTGCCAGAACATACTAGGCAGGCAATAGGTACTAGATTTTAAATATAAAATAAATTTTAATTGTTCAATGAAATAAACAAACCCTATGGCTGATGTATGGGAAGAAAGTGAGGTTCCTATAAGAAGCTAAACATAAATTTGCACACAGTTGCAGAGAAGTTAGTGGCCACCAATATTCCACATGCTCCCTACATCTCCCATGTGAATGGTTCTGAACAATGAATTCTGAGGGTGTCACTTCTGAACTGAGCCAGTTAAGAGTCTATGTGCTCCCTCTTGCATCCCAGCCTCCACCATGAGGACCCAGAAGGCCACAAGCTACAGATGGCATAGCTAGCTACAAGAGGAGATGCCCACCATATTGCAGTTTATGTGAGTCATAAACCATAAGATTTTAGGGTCTGTTAGTTACCAATGCATAATGCAGCATTAATTATCCCAAATAATACCTACACTGAGAATTAAATAATTGAATTGCAAGCTAGACAATTAGCTCTTTTTGGGGGGTGGGAAGGCTTCAATTATAAATATGTAAATATTTTTTCTCAGGAGGACTTCAATTTTTTTTTCTTTACCTCCAATTTGAAGTCTCCTATTTGCCCCCAGAAAATGCTGCTCTCTGCCTGGCATCTCTGATCCACAGCCCCAGTGATGTAATTTCTCCACAGCATATACGCTATGTCTCTTCCAGCATTTGGGTAGGAACCAGGTATGAAAACAGAGGGCTGAGGGTCCAACTCTTCCTTGGATATTTTCAGTGTAGCCATTTCCACTCTCTCCTTCTACAGTAATCGTGCCAATTACCCAATTCAAAAGCCCTATGGAATTTTGCAGGGTGAATGAGATTCCATCACTATCCCCTTGATGGGCACTTGAGTTTCCTGTTCCGAGTCACTTTTCGGTGTTCTGTGACTTGTAGTTATAGATGTCTTCTAGTTTTGACACGTGTAAGTTTGTGCTTCTATGTCTTCAGATCCGTATTTCTGTTATGTGATTTTGGAGAGAAGGGCAGAAATAACCTTTATGTTGCCATTTTGAAACAGGAAGTCAGATGTGCTGTTTCTTTAAGTTTGTAAAGTCTTCTTTTTCAAGATGCATTTAGAGAATTTAGTCTTTTGTTTCTTCTGCTTAACATTTATATTGTTGTTAGTTTTTTGGCCACATGTACTCACTTGAACTGCCATGCATTTTAAATAGCTTCATTTAATTTTTTCTTGTGTAGGAAAGATTCATCAAAATGACATGTTTCTTAATGTGGGACACAGCATGTAGGTTTAGGAGAGCAGGCAGTTTCAGCCACCATATATGCTATATTCATTTAAATAATAAAATTATAGATTTTCTCAAGAATTATATTGGCCCTTGAACCATAAAATACAAAACAATGCTCTGATGATTTTAAAGCAAAATTTTATGCATTGAATAAAATCCTCTTCATAAACACACTCTAATAATGCTTGTAGCATTTAAACTTTATTTCCTTTTCAACCCACAATTTTTTTCATTCAGAAGTGATTCTTTGAACCTGGGTTAAGTAAGTAAGTTAAGCTCATTTTGTTCTCAAAATAAGCCACTGCTCTCTTTTCCTACTGTACAACCCAGCATGTTACACAAATATTTTTGCTTAAAACTTTCAACCAATCAGGTTACTACATGAAACCATTTTTTTCTTGCATATGCTCACATGCTAGTTTATTTTTATTATTTTATTATGTTTTTGGATGTATATTCAAATGGCTATGTTATCGTGAGCGAGCCTTGATAAACTCTGGTCACTTCTTTCTTAAGCGCAGCTGTTTTTATATTCCCCTTCATCACCATCCTTCCCCACCATGTTTCCATGAACTGATCCTGATACTGTTGCACCATTTATTTCACTTGTGATTTATTTTATATTCCATTTATGTGTTGTGTCTAAACATCTTCCTCAACATCAGAAAAACTTTCTGGCACACAAGCCTTTGCCTTCATTCTTATATTCTGGTCAATTACCACACATCTTTCTTAGATATCATAGAAAGATCCACAAACAGAGATGGCATGCTTCTTGTTCGTCAGAAATATGCATATGTAAAATAGATTAAGAATTATACAAAAAAGATTAATTGTACTTATTTTAAGGGAACTGCATATACAGATGCTATTTCTAAGACATCTGCAACAGTAAGATATGAAGTAATGAAGACAATGGGTCCAGGCCTGTAGACATCTCAGGTTTCATGATATAATCCCATGATAAAATGATATTTCTGGGAGCATATTTTTTTCTGGCTCTTCTTTCTCTTTCTTTCTCTCTCTGGAAGCATGTAGGTATGCTTGAAATCACCACTTTGGCATATACCTCAAGAATATGCATACTTTTTTTTCTTAAATTTGAGATTAGCTGAGGTTCTGTGATTGGAGTTTGGTGACATCACACGCCATTTCAAAATCACTTTTCCCCCAAAGCTAAAAGTGCCAGAGAGACAAGATGCATTAGCAGATGAACAGCCTGAAATAAGGAGCTTGTTGGATTTCAGAGACGCCATGAGGATCTATATCATGCTAGTTCCTAGGGCAAAATATTTCATGAAGAGTCAGAGAAACATTTTATTTTTTAAGTGGATTTATTTTTTCTACCTTACATTATCTAATGATTTAAAAAGCATGGACAAGTCCCTACTGTTAGAATGAAGGGAGCAGAGATTACTTCAGTAATGGCATCAGCAGATGATAGGTGCCTAACTTTTCTAGAATAAAAAAATCATACACTCACAAAGTGGTTTAAAATGTTTCTCTCTAGAAAATGTTACAAGATACTAAATTTCATATCAAATTTGAAAACAAAGAAAAATTCACAATCAAGACTCCATTTCAGTCAGGCATGGTGGCTCATGTCTGTAATCTCAGCATTTTGGGAGGCCGAAGCAAGAGGACTGCTTGAGCCCATGAATCTGAGACCAGCCTGAGGAATATAGCAAGACCTCATCTCTACAAAAAAATATAAAAATTAGCCAGGTATGGTGGTGCATGCCTAGAGTCCCAGCGACTCAGGAAGCCGAGGTGGAAGGATCGCCTGAGGCCAGGAGTTTGAGGCTGCAGTAAGTCATGATGATGCCACTGCACTCCAGCCTGGGTGACAGAGTAAGACTCCGACCACTCCCTTCCAAAAAAAAAATGGATTCTATTTCTATTTTCTAGTTTCAGCCTTTCTGAAATTCTAACAATATTTTAATTGCTATTTTTCCAGTAATGTTTACATGGCACATTCAAAACCTTGTATATTTGGTTATTTCAAGGCTCAAAAAGCTGGACTTTCACTGGCCTAGAAGCAGTGTCAAAGCAGACAATCAGTCCTAATTCTGTTCAGAAACACAATGAAAGACTAAACCATAAACAGGAAATTCCATCTTGAAGACACTTCTTAACCCTCACACCACTAGATGAGGCTGATACCTACTGTTGTTATTACCACCTTACAGATGAGGTGATTGAGGACCAGGGAGTGTAAATCACCTCCTCTGGTGGCAAAATGAGGAGGCAAATCCAAGCAGCCAGAATACGGAAATGGCAGTATTCTTATTACAAAAATATTTTTGTAGCAAATTACCAGCTAAAAAGGAGTAGATTGCAACCAGAAGCTGTGATAGTGAATGATTTATGTAAATGTTGAACTCCTCTCTAGCCATCAAGTCTTAGCGGCTAGATTTTGAAGATATGCCCTTGATGGGCTTATTTCTGAAACAGAAGTTTTAAGATGACACCATGAAGAATTTTATCTAGCCAGTGCTAAAGAGTCTGTGCTCAGGACCAAGCATCCAGGCATACACACACACACACACACACACACACGGACTCTGGATAGTCTTTCTGTTGATTAAAGGATGTTAAGTGTGAGAAGAGCTTTATGATACTAACATCCCTTTTTCTTTTTCTGTAACATTTAACACTGGTGTAGCATACTACCTGACCCGTAAGACGTATTTCAAAGAAATGCTGGCTGAATGAAGACAAAGGTGGTTATCATGTTCTAACAAACCAAATGAATCTTGACCTCTTTATTAAAAATCCAGAAGCACAAGTTTGCTGTTTTATTTATTTTCTCTAGACTAAAAGCGAGATCAAATGGTAGATGCAATAGTGAAATTCAGAGAGCCTAATGAGCCCTGTGGCATTTGCACCTACAGATATGTCCTGGTACCTGTTGACAAGGACAAAAACTAAGCTGTCAGTTTCATCATTCCAAAGTCTTGAACATACACCAAACTCCTGTGGAGTTGAGCTGTCTGTACTGGTCCAGAGTACCTTTTCCTTAATAGTTTCTTTATCTCTGACTATAAGCAAACTGAATAATATACAGTTTGACAGGATGACAACATAAGTAGCAGCAATTAGAAATTAAATTAATACACTGAATACACTGCAATTCTTAGATTTCTATTTCCTGTAGAGAAAACTTAAAGAAGATATTTAACCATAAACATAATTTAGTATATATACTTCTCCTTGTAAAATGCACATGCATTTATTTTCTTATTAACATATAACTACCATTTTCTTAGAGTGTTTTTGAAATCATATGTGTTTCAAGGTTTACATGATGAATAAATTAAAGGAGATGATGTCTATATTTTTATTTTAAAAATGTGTGTATTTTTGGCACTACACACATGTTAAATAAGCAAGGTTTTGAAGCAGTTTATTTGGGTTCAAAAATGCAATTCTATTTCATTTGGAAAGCGATCCACTGCAAAACTTTCCTGACAAATGGCTGAAGGATGGTAAAAGGACCTGAGTAAACATGTTTCAAGGAGAGGAAGGGTGAGATCATAAGAGGGACAGACTGTACGCCTTTTCACTTGTGGAAACCTGACCTAGCACAGCTGTATTGGCCTCACAGGGCCCTGCTTTCCAATCTGTGTAAAACTCTCAGTGGAACCAACCCGAACAGTAGCAGAGAATAGGGCAGCAAATTCACAATGTTAATGCACATCCTGCAAGAGCCCCAGGCTCGAAGCTATGTAGATTTCTTGGACTATCCAGTAGAGTCCTTTATTTCTAGACTGTGTATTTTAAGAGAGGTCAGAAAATCAGATATCCACTTGTAAGTGTTTGTGGCTTGGGGTGAGGGCACATAAGACTTGTTAAGTAAAATTGCTAGTTAACATGGCAATATGACATCAGTGTCTACATTTGGGCTGAAATCTAGAAGAACTTTTGTCAACAACACATTCTATTTGTCTTCACATAACACCATCCTAATCAAAGGTGGTAGAAGATCTTCTTTTAGAAGCACACAGTTATAAAATTTGAGAATAGGCTGCACATCTTCACTGTAAAACCTGGACACAGAAGGCTTTCTAGGTATTTTTCAATACTCACAACAATTTTTAAAAGAACTATCAAAAACAAAGAATCTGCCATTCCAGATTATTGCTTTCTTATTTCTAGACATAATCAAATTATAAGTTACAGTGAGCCCTTACTGTTAGCATAAAGATGTAGTGTTTTCATGAGTGATGCCGTTTTTTTTTTTCTTTTAAATAAGAAAACATCAAGAATAAGTTGAAGAAGAAAGGAAGACAGATAAAATAAAGAATCATATCTCTTTCCTAGGGATTTTTTTTTTAATACATTTTTTTCAACTCTTCTCAAAATTTATTTTTTCAATTAATTCAGTATAGAGTTGTGGGGTGCAAGTGAGTGTTTACTACATAAGTAGGCTGCATGCAGGTGCAGTGTGGACTTCTAGGTGGCTTGAGATCGCCTCCTTTGATATTGGTCTTGCCATGACTTGATATAAAGAAAAAATAACATACAATGACAACTGAGGACTAGGTTTACTATTCTCTCTGTGCTGAACAAAAAATTAGGCACTTACAACTCTTTTGCAAAAAGGAGGGTCTTGAGATCTACAATTCATTTAATTGAAATCGCTTTATTTCTTTTTTTATGATTTTTTAAATTATAAAGATGTGGGGTACAATTCAGGGTTAGGTATACAAAAGTTGATTATGTAGGTACCCTTGTTAATGAGGTATGCCCCTCCCTCCCCTAGCAGTTTCCCTCAACGGCCAATCCCACTCCCCTGACAGTTTCCCACTACTGCCAATTCCTTTCTTATAGCACTATAATTGTTCAAGGTCCACTTATGAATGAGAACATATGGTGCTCTGTTCTTTATTTCTGTGATAGATCACTGAGGATGATCAACTCTAAATCCATCCAAGTTGCTGCAAAATCCATGTTTGTCCTTTATGGCTGCATAGTATTCCATTGGAAATCACTTTATTTCTTAAAATTGAACATACAATATACTCACAAGAGAAAGAAATTTAAGAGCATTTACAAAAAACAAACAAACAAAACTCAAAAATCCAAATGAGACTGCATGCTAAAAATAAGCCAACAGTAAAAGCAAGGGCTTCTTGGAAGAGATGAGTTTAGAAATTTCTGCTACAGTGGCAGGTGAAAAAACAATGCTTCTAGATGCACAGTTCCCAGACACTTTTCCAGCTGACTGATGAGTAGTGGTGAGGTGAAAGGTATGCCAAACTGGAAACTGGCATTCCCAATTTGTGTATATTCACAGTTCCTATAATGCTATTTGTATTTTGTGGTTGTGGGAATATCACTTTGCCCTGTCCTAAGTTTCAGTATTTTATTGGCAAAATGAAGATAAATAATGATGGTCTTTATTACCCTGTACCCACAGGGTAGCTGTGATCACCAAGCAAGAGTGAATGTAAAAGTGCAATGAAAATTGTCAAGTACTTTCCAAATAGCAGGTATCAAAAACAAAACAAAACAAAAAAAAGTACTGAATCTGTGAGGTTACTATCAACTCTAGTAACTCCCAAAAGGACATCAGTGACAATCTAAAAAAACAGCTCATAAAAACTAGTCAACAGAACACAAAGCAGATACAAGACAAACTTAATTAAAACTATATCTAATATTTAGATATGCATTTATTATTCCATAGACATAATCTAAAACATAGTAATAGAAGGGTAATGACACATAAATTACTTTTGTACATGCTGGGCCCTCCATGGAGAATGCTCCCTCCAATTTCCGCATCTGGTTAACCCTTTTCCCCCTAATAATATGAGCATTTTTAAGCATAGAGGAAATCTGAAAGAGATTTACAGAGATCACTCATATACTCGCCACCTATATTCTATTATTAACATTATTTATATTTGCTTTATCACACACCAGTCCATCTTATCTATCTCTCTGTCTAGCCTTTAATCTAACTTACTTTGGGGGTGTATTTCAAAGTAAATTGCATCATTGGTGCACTTTCCCCTGACTACTTCAGCATGCATGTTATCAATGCCAGTTCATTATTTATTTTCAAAATGTAAACTTTACACAGAATGAAATGTACAAATCCTAGGGGAACCAGTTAACTTTTATTATCTTTCATATCTCAGTTCAGTCTGCACTCCTCAGGGAAGGATACTGCTGAACAAGCTCTCCATTGTGCCACAAGCCTCACTTTGGTAACACTTATAAGGGCGCTAACATTATAGTTATTTGTGTGAATGTTTGATAAATGTTAGTGACAACAGTAGGCAGTAAACATGAGCGCAGGGAATGTGTCCCCAGCACTGCACCCTGGACCTGCCATAAATGTTTCAACAAATGCTTCTTAAACAAATGAATTAATGTTATTTGATGAGGGAGAGGTTTGCACATTTATTCAATTTCCAAATATTTACTGAATGCCTCGGAAACTGTTCTAGAGAGGAATAAATAGGGCAAAAATCTGTCCTCATAAACCAAAATGGGGGAGAAACTAACAAATTCATAACATGTGAGGTTGTCATAAATGCTTGAAGAACGATGCAGGGAAAAGTGAAGGGGAGTGACAGGGTTGCTATTTCAAACATGGTGGTCTGTGACAGTCTCTCTGATGAGATGGTTTTGGAACAGAGTGAATCATGGGCATACCTTGGGGAAAGCAATGGGGACAGGATAAACTAAGGGCACAGCCCTAAGATGGGGGCTCAACCCAGGCTCGGTGGTTCACCTTATAATCCCAGCACTTTGGGAGGCTGAGGCGAGTGGATTGCCTGAGGCCACAGGTTTGAGATCAGCCCAGGAAACTTGGTGAGACCTCTCTCTACAATAAAGAAATAAAAAATTAGCCAGGCATGGTAGCGTGCACCTCGTAGTTCTGGCTACTTGGAAGGCTAAGGTGGAAGGATCGCTGGAGCCCAGCAGATCGACGCTGGGGTGGCCATGAGCGTGCCACTGCACTCCAGCCTAGGCGACGGAGTGAGGCTCCAATTCAGAAAAAAAAAAAAAAAAAAAGGTGGCCTGCCTGACATGTTGCAGGAATGAATGGCCAGGAGACTGGCATGGTCAGGTAGGATGAAGATGACTGGGGCAAGATCTTAGAGAATCTTTTAGGCCACAGTCAAGGTTTTATATTTAAGGCTGGAATGGTGGCTCATGCCTATTCCCAACACTTCGGGAGGCTAAGGCTGGGGAATCATTTGAGCCCAAGAGTTTGAGACCAGCCTGGGCAATATAGTGAGACCTCGTCTCTAGAAAAAAATCCAAAAGAGTTAGCCAGACATGGTGGTGCATGCCCGTAGTCCCAGCTACTCAGGAGGCTGAGGTGGATCGCCTGAGCACAGAATGTTGAGGCTGTTGTTAGCTATGATAATGGCATACACTCCAGCCTGAGTGACAGAGTGGGATCCTGACTCAACAAAAGAAAAAAGACTTTGTATTTAATATTGAATGAGATGGAAGGTCTTCTGAGGGTTTTGAACAGAAGAATGATATGCTTTCATTTATTCTTAAATGGAACTTTTCTTTCTGGATGTTGTTTGGAGACCAGCCTGTTAGTCTCTCACTCTAACCAGGAGAGCTTGTGGAATGTGGTGTGAAGGTAAGATGGGCCTCTCATTCCCAGGCTGAGACTTGCTGAACAGCAGCAAAAACTCTGAGACCTGTTGAGAGAACTGAATTCCCAAGAAGCCAAGGGTGCCAGACCAAATGCTCCTGATTTACTCAAAACACTTACTCTAAGAACATACATTTTGGCCAAAATCTCCTGAAAATATCCACAAAAAGCTTTCTCTAATCATACTATTTTTATTGGTGGTAGCTTTCTGTTTAACGACAGGCAGCAAGATATAGTAAAAAGATCATTGATGAGAAATCGGGAGATTCAAGGTTACAGCTCAGCTTTGACATAACAAGCTATACAGACTTGGGCAAATCATTTACACATGGGCCTCAGTTTCTAAGTCAGGAAAATGGGAAAATAGGATCTCAGCATCCCTAATAACTTTTTTGGTTAAAACCTTAGTCCATTGTAGCTGTAACTTCTTTCCATAGTAGGTTAGGATTTGATTTTTAATCAAGGTTGGAAAGTGTGTTCTAAAAGGTTTTATGAAGAGAAAAGCAAAATAAGGTGAAAAGTACATACAAGATCCTAGGGGTTAATATTTACCCAAGAACACCTGTGGGACAGAAAAACTTTCACTCTTCTATGGCAGACAGTAAAGTTAATGACTGTATTAAAAAAACAGGAAGAAAGACATTTTTGTCTCCTTGGGTGTTTGCCCCATCAAATTACTAACTCCAAATATTTGTCATTTTGTATTTTTAGAAAAGATGCTTCCAAAAGCAGGCAATGAACTTGCTTTTTTTTTTTTTTCAGTTTGTTATTGGACTAAATTTTTAAAAAGTGATCTCACAAATTCCCCCTTATCTAAATATTATTAATTAGCTTTTGGTTCTATTGCCACAAATGCTAGTCCATATTTTTACTTCTCTCCTGAAAGCTTCTATGCCACCATGACTTTGCACATGAAGATCCATCTATCTGGAATGTTCTCTACACACTGCTTAAATTAGTCCACTGATTCTCCTTCTGCAAGACTTGGTTTGGTCACTACCTCCTCTGACATGGCAGTGAAAAGCATGAGCTCTTGAGCCAGGTTGCCTGAGTTTAAATCCTAGTTTAGTCACCTGCTGGCTATGTGGCTTTAGGGAAGTTCCTGATCTTCCTTTATCAAGACTCAGATTTCTCATTTATATAAGTAGAAACAATAAGTCATACCCATTGTGAAGAGTTGTAAGGGTCAAATACATTTACACATGTCAAGTACTTGGAGCAGGGCCTGGCATGTAATAAGCACTTAATAAACACTAGCTATTGTTACAACAATAATACTCGTTATTATTCTGTGACCCTCTCTTCTAAATTCTGGGTTAGGTGTCCATCCTCAGTAGTTCCTATACACATACTCATCATGTGTGTAATCATTTCATAATTCTGTGTTTACTTGTTTCCTTCAGTAGAATGCAAATTCCTTAAAGGCAGGATGATATTTTCCCCTCTATTTTCAGTGCTGAGAACTTGGTATTGCACAAGATAAACTTCTGTTTTATTAAAAAAAACTCTTGGCTGGGCATAATGGCTCATGCCTACAATCCCAGCACTTTGGGAGGCCATGGTGAGAGGATTGTCTGAGCCCACGGGTTCAAGACCAGCCTGGGCAACTTGGTGAGACCTTATCTCTACAATAAATCAAAAAATTACCCAGGCGTCATGGCACACGCCTGCAGTTCTAGCTACTTGGAAGGCTGAGGTAGAAGGATAGCCCAAGTCCAGCAGGTTGAGGCTGTGGTGGCCATGAGCGTGCCACTGTACTCGAGTCTGGATGATAGAGTGAGACTTCAACTCAAGAAAACAAAACAAACCAACAAACAAAAATTCTCATCATAAAGATAAATATACATTCAGAACTTAGAAATGTCGTGGCAAGAAAAATATAGCAATATTATGTCTAAATGTAGAATATAAAAATTAACTGTTTTTGAGGGGCAGAAAATATTTCTACACAGACTCAAAACTAAAGACAGAATAATTTTAAAAAACAACAGAACTGGAAGAAAAATGAGGGGACAGTAAAGGTGAATTAAAGAGTCTGGATGGAGGTTGAGAGGAGGATGAGACCTCACGAAGTGGCAAAGGAAGTGAGTGTTCTGAAGGGCAACCTGCTTCCTGTGGATGAGTGCACAGGGACTTAGCCCTGCTGGGAAGTGATGGGGACACCCTACATAGGGCAGATACTGAGAAATGCTAATTCTCTCCTTGAATCTGGCAAAGCCCTCACCCCAAGTCTCAAGACACCTTCAAGTGGGCAATCACATTGGTCTCTTCCATATTTAACCTGGAGCAGAAGGTCCTGATAAAGAATACTGATTAGGAATGATTATTGTTCTGGCTGAGGTAGGGTCCAGACTAATTTACTTAATAGACTTTGGCAAGGTGAACATAATCTTCTCTGTTCTCAAAACAAAAGGTTATTTTCTTTTTTAAGAGATGTCCTGTGTCTCAAAGAGAATGACAAAACAAATTAATCATTTTCTATGACTCCATACACAGCGCTTGGATGTTGAAAGAGCATGTGAACAGTTAATCCCCTATATGAATGAGTTTCTGGTGACAGGCAGATCAGATCTAAATAGAAATCAGGCAAGGTTTTTATTTTTATCATTGTGGCACTGAGACTTAATTCAAAAATAACTGAGATCAACTCTGCCTATATTTTGAAAGTTTGCTTTCATAATTAATCCTTTTTCTTGAACACTTAGAAACACTCTTTTGGATCTTGTACAAAGCGTTCCCTTGACAACGACTACCAAAGCAGACAGAAGCAGAAACTATCAGGTGTATTTAAAACCATCAAAAAGCCAGTTGAACTATCTCAAGGATTCCCCACTGCCAGACCATACTTAGTTCAAAGTACCAATAATTTGAAGTTAGAGCAATACGTTTTGGCAGACACCTCATCTAAACAGTTTATATTAAAGGCGAACCATAAGTATGTTTGAGATACTCTATTAAGCTATGTCTTGAATGGCTAAACTAAAAAGGACATAGGGAGTATATGTGAGCAAAGTATACATTTTTAAAGTCAGCCAGGAGTTGAATTTTCAACGACTGGCCAAGAAAGATGGGCCATGAACACCAGTGGGCATAATACAGCTAACAATGTTATTTGGTGAGCAAATTTGTCAGACATTTGCTACAACCAATTGTTTTCCTGAAGCTTCAGTTGCTAGAAAGTCTCCCCCCTGCCCCCAAATGAAAGCCATGCATTCATTCAGCTGGACAACAATGAAGCTTTGTGGCCTGGTGGTTAGTATGAAAAAGAGTTGGTCTTGCCAAAACAATTTGAAATTTTGAACTTAGGCCCCCTCCCCCACTTCATTTTAACATATTCAACTAAAATGAATAAGTTCTGCAGCTTTTACTAGACACATTAAAAACCAGAAGTAGCCAAAACCACATGACTTTGGACATTTCAAGTATACTATGAAAACTTCAGAAATCATGCAGTACTCTGGAAATTAGGCAGGATTTCACAAAAATTTATTGCACAGATTCTGGATTGGACATCAAATCTTTCCTTTATGCAACAAGTACCTATTAAGCACCTATTATGTGCAAATAAAATCTATAATATCATACACCAGACTTCATTCTGCTAATGCTGACAAGATTTGGTTCAAGGATATTCTCTGGGTTTTAAATGAAAATAGTTAGGACAACGGGGAGAAATGTATGCATTATATCATAATTCTTCATTAACCATCTTTTTCCCCCATTAAATTGATAACTCAAGCACAGGGATTGTCTTAGTTTGGCTGCTGTAATAAACATACTATAGATTGGGAGACTTAAACAACAAACAGTTATTTCTCACAGTTCTGGAGGTTGGGAAGTCCAAGATCAAGGCTCCAGAAAATCTTGTGTCTGGTAAGGGCCTGCTGGTAAACAGCCACCTTCTTGCTGTATCCTCAGATAGCCAAGAGTGAGATCATCTCTCTAGAACTTTTACCTTCTTATATGGACACTAATCCCATCATGCAGGCTCCATACTTGTGACTTCATCTAAACCTAATGACCTCTCAAAGTCTCCATCAAACTTGCTAACTTGCAAGTAGGGTAAAATCTCAGACCCCTCACAGTTCTTGATATATTTTAGACTACAATAAAAGACATGAAGTATTATGTAATCATGAAGATGTAGTTTACTCTTCTATGTAATTTCATCATTCCTCTGTTTTCATATTATTTGTGTCCTTTCTAGCATAGTTAGAAACAATTAATGAATAATATTTAAAACATTTCTAAAATGATAAAATAGCAAAATGTGTCAAGAAAATAATATCACCAAGATCCATTGTGTATCTATAAGATAGAATGAGCTTTATTCTATTTAAAAAAAAAAGCCTCTTTGTTCCTTGGAAGATCTTTAAAAAAAAAAGAAGAAAAGTTTAAAAAATCAATACTTATAAAAAGAAATCTAAAAACCAAGGTTGGGTTCCATTGACACTGATCGTATACTGAGAGCTGAATTATGCTTGATAAGCTATCAAACTTTTATAACCATTCTCTGAATCCTGGTTCATCCTTGAAGTCTCAAGTTTCTCCTCCCTTTGAGACTCCCTAAACCACCTCTGTGGGATCTGATAGGACTTCATTAAGCACTTGCCCAATGCTACCGTGCAGGGCAAGTGGCTGTAAGGAGAAACCTTGCTTCACACTCAGTCCTTTGCATGGAGCACTTGGTTATCAAATGCTGAATGCAGAAGTGAATGAAAGGCAATGAGTGTGAGGCGGCAGGCGATGAACACAAGAGTAGTAAGAGGAGAAATAAAAAATGGGAGATGAGAAAGGCAGTTTACATGATCTTACCATATGACAAAAACAAATGTACTAAATAGCCAATTTGCCCATTATGCTGATATATAAAAAGTCTCACAAAAACAACTCATTTTTTTTAAACTGTTCACATAGTTTCCAAAGATACTGCTTTTATAAATTGGCCAATTTGTCATAATTTGTTAAAATCAGGGAATTGGTCATTTGGTAGATTCATGACAGGGCAAGCTGGTCCTTGAAGGTAGGCCTGACAAATTTAGATTTAGATTTTAATAAGAGGCTTAAATTAAGCTGCATAGATCCTTGAACAACTAAAGAAAATAATGTTTGGGAATGATTATTTCAACTGTTGTTTTGATAGATTAAAAAGAAGGAAAACAGGAGAGAAGACATAATGATATCCAGGAGAAAAGACATGAAATTAAGTCAGTGGAGATGAGTAGGACTGTATCTAATAAACACGACAGCAGAGTACCACCAGGCTCTAGGGAACAGACTGCAAAGGCAGATTCTTAAAGGATACACTGAAGATGGCCTACATCATTGATTCTCAACCATGGCTGCACATTACAGTCATCTGGCAAACTTAAACGGAATGTGGAGTCCTACCCGAGGTCAACTGATTCTGGGGGTGATGGTGTGTTAAACTAAAATTGGAATTATTAAATAAGAGCTCTAGGTCTCAGATTATTAAATAAGAGCTTTAGATCTAAATTTCTTAGAGCCTAAATTTAAAACAATTTATTTAAATTTTGGAGATAAAATTCATATAACATAGAGTACCAGGACACAACCAATATGGCAAAACTAGAACTAGGATGCAATGTCCTAGTTGATGAGCCAAATCCTTCCATGCTGCTCTTGTGGCTTGTGAAGGTAACATACACATGGGGAAGGACTACTTTTAAAATGTACAAAGGGACTCTCCCACCCATTATCTCATTTGATCTTCTCAGCAAACCTATAAGGCAAGCAGGATAAGAATTAGGTCCCTTACACAGATAATAGAAAACAAGCTCAGAGAGGTCCTTCCCACATGAAAGAGTCAGAATTTGCAGCCAGGTCTTCTAACTTCCATCCACCAGACCTCACCATTCTCTAAAGCAGTTGAAGATCACCTGGATTTTGTCTTATTCCATCACTTAATTCCTATACTTCCAGAACAAGAGCACTTTCTTTCAAGAAAAACTAATGTCAAATGAGAACCTTGAATTATTACACAGTCAAATAAGGCATGAATTAGAAATCAAAGAGATAAAATGAAAATAGGAAGTTTTCTGGGATGAAGAAAATTAAGTGTTTCAGAGAATCCAAATGTTTTAAGCCAGTGAATCTATCTATGTTTAATGAGCTCTGGACTATAAGGTTAATGTCTCATGACACAAACATGTCAAGGACGAGTTCCATTGGCTTTTGCTGTGGATGGAAAGCACCAGAAGTTGTAAGATGCTAGTAGAGAAAAACACTGACAAAGTCTCAAAAAATCATTTATGGAAGACCAGCTAGCAAAATGACTAAGAAGAGAGCCTATAGAGAATACTGAGGAAAAGGCTATTTTGATGGTTTGGCCTTGTACTGTTTGATGTTCAAATATAATGTAATTGAGGGCAATGATAGGCTTAAATTATTCACTAATGCTAAATAATTAACACGAGACCACTTTGGGTATTTATATTAATAGTGCCAATAGTGACAATTTATACTTTCTCCAGTCTTTCATCTGACATCAAAGTTTATTAAAAGTCCTAAACAAACTTTATAAACACTTGTGTAAGTAGCATTAGAGCTGTTATACAGATACATTAAAAAGATCAGATCAACTGAGGTGTTTAATATCACTAAGAAAGCTCAAGATAGAACTAGTAATGCAATCTAGGGGCATGCCCACTCTTCTCCTCAGCATTCAAAAGGAAGAAAACTAGATCAAAGTTGCTTTATGAAACTCCATTTACCTAAGCTTAGGGCATATTCTAACAATTATAAATATGGTACAGGAATGTCAGTGTCCTATTTCTGAGTCTACCTTTTGCACCTCTTAAGGTGAATGTGGGATCTGACTGCTCTCTCTCTTCCTCTTCACTTCACATCATTCACTTGAGAATTGTAAAGGGTCTTTTACTCATGTCTCAGTTACTCTCACCAGTCACAAGTGAAGAATGTGGGATGGAAAGAATACTATGTCGCTAATCAGCACATCTGAATTCTGGCCCTAGTTTTGTCACACTTAGAAATTCATAAACTCCTCTGGTCTCCAGAGTTCTCATGTATAGAGTGAGGGGTTTCAACAAGGATCTCTAGGACTCCTTCCAGCGGGGACCTAGTCTACAACAGTGTGAGACTCGGTAGGACTCAATATCTGTTACAGAGTATATGGTTACACTAGGATAAATTGTTTGATAGACACTATTGGCAGGGTAGAAATTTTGTTAAGATCAAATGTTTAAATCCTCCTAGAGAGAGGACCTTCTAAATGTTATCTAGTCCTGCCTAATCAATACTACTACTAATAAAAGAGTGTTGAAATGCAGAGAGGTTAAATTAAATAACTTGCCTAGGTCATGTGCCTGACTATGGTGATGATGTGACCAGAACCTAGATTTTCTGACTCCTAATGAGATATTTTTTACCATATCATTCCCATCATTTTAAACTAGGCATGTAATAATTTTAAGCTAAAGCTTATGTGCAATTTGTTAAAATTAGATGCACAAAATGAAAATTCCTCAAATCAATTTTTCATTAAAGGCTACTTCAAAAGTGTGCATAACATATACTACTTCTACCTATTATATATTACGAGTATAATACCAATAATTTGTTTTATAGTTAAGACCTTAAAAAAATCTAATATATTATTATCCTGAGATTTCATCCAGATAGGCTCTCTTAGCAAGAACAGAAGGCATTCTTATATGTATTCTAATTTTTCAGATAGATACTTTCATTATGTTTTATAGTATACATTCATATTATCTTCACAATATAAAGCAGGAGCTTTTTACCTTGAGGAGGCTCTGTTCTTGATAGTATTTAGAACAGGACTATAAAACACATTATCAAGTGAGGAAGTTAGAAAGGAAGTCTGATGACTTATTGGCATCAAACGTGAAGCTGTCAGTCTGACTTCCAAACACTGAGCAATTTGATCATACTAAATTCGTCTGCTGAAGTTGCATTCATTATGTAATTTCTCAGTGATACCTTTCCTATGTCACCACATTTATGAAAAATTTGACATGGCTGTAAAAAACAATCTTTGCAGGCTGAAAGAGGCCTTACATTTCTAAGTTGGGCACTACTTTTTGCCACAAGGTTGCAACTCTGCATAAACAGCTTACCTGTTTTAGCAGCATTTTCTACATGGACCATAAGCAGTCATGTTTCAGAAACTTAACCTTTTGAAGACGACCCCAATATTGGAAAACATACTTATTGTATTACTGACTGACATAGAATACAGGCTCTGTATTTTGGGACAAGGTGGAGAAAGGAGAATGTCTAGATTGTTTCACCCAAGATCCCTCATGAGAGATTCATGAGGATATTTCCGCTTGCCCTCGATGCGAATATACAGAAGGTAGACCAACATTAGAGCAGTGGGAAACTTGGCAGGACGGGCTAGGACAGGGTTTGTGCAAAACCTTTTTCCGGTTTCAGTTTGAATGGGTTCCCAGGAAGTGTCAAGTCTGAACAAATCCAAAATTTTACAATGTAGCTCAGCCAAAACTGCTCGGATTCACCTGATTCTGGGTCAAAACTGTACAGAGCACACTGCGTTTTATTTGGTGTAAGGCCAGTTGGACTGAACCTTTCAGGCAACTTCAATGAGAGCTCATAGCCTTGGCAAAACCAAAAATGAACCTAGCTTGATCTCTGGTTTTAAAATTGCAAGTTTCTGGCTTTGTAAAGAGATAAAGGCAAGTTTTACTTAGCTTCAAGATTCTTATGAATACTCAGGAGAAGGATGGCAAATAATTAACAGTTATTTAGGCAAATTTGCATACTCAAGTCAGTTGTTTCCTGAGCTTAACAGGGGCACTATAGTAAGTACACTAACTCATTTGGGTCCATATATTCTTAAGTGCCCTAGAGCACAGTTCAGAGTCCTAACAAGAATGATGGCTCTTCAACTTACAGTCCTATAGAGTGATTTGCACGTTATAGGATGGAGCACATTTACTGTTAGATGGGGGAGGGGTCAGGGGAAGTAAAATTAACAACAGCAATTGTCCACTCTAATGCAGACAGGTGTCTATAGTGTCACTTAGCTTATAGTTTCCATAGAGACATATATCATCTCGGACACCAAGATCTTGAAGATACAGTTCAATCTATTACCATTAATTCTAGTTAAATAAATTTTTTAGGAATAATCTACAGATTTTCAAAAATTAAAAATTATGTTTCTAAGACTTTTCCAGCACTGTGTATTATTTCCAAACACAGACAAATTTGTGTATATTCTTCTTCACCCAGCTTTAGGTCAGGATTTCTCCTATAAGCATGTTAGCTCTGTAAGTATACTTTGAAAATAAGGGAGATGAGACTTCTCTAAGTGTTTGAGAAGCTGATTAACACTGACAAATTATAGCTACTAATTACACATTTTCTCTAAGTCAATGATTTCCAAAATTTTGATTAGATACTTCCAAAAATAAGTTTTTAAACTGTGTATTCCCCTACACACACGCGCGCACAAATATTTCCAGTTATCAAAATGTTTTTTACCATAAGTTTAGGTAGTTACAAAAGATGACTTTCCTGGAAATATTGTAAATAATGACATTTTCAAATAAAGCTCTTCTATAACTCATATAAACTTATTCAGTGAACCTCAGATACTTCAGCAACTCGTTGCCATCATTTATGAATACGAACTCTTTAAAGGACAAAAACTTAAGCCAGGAGTGGTGGCTCACACCTGTAATCCCAGCATTTTGGGAGGCTAAGGCAAGAGGTTTGCCTGAGTACAAAGGTTCGAGACCAGCCTGGGCAACATGGCAAGACCTTGTCTCTACAATAAATCAAAAAATTAGCCAGGTATGGTGATGCGTGCCTGTGATTCCAGCTACTTGGAAGGCTGAAGCAGAAGGATCACCAAGAGCCCAGCAGATTGAGGCTGCGGTGGCCAGGAACATGCCACTGCACTCCAGCCTGGGCAACGGAGTGAGTCTGACTCAAAAAAAAAGAGACAGAAACTTCATCTTGTTCTTCTTCCCTTTTTATTTCCAGTCTATCTTCCCTTACAGATGTTTATCCTAATATAAAGCATATTTCTGCTTATCAGTGTTTTTATTGGTTACTTATCATACTTCAACTTTCTCTGTAACAATGTATATATAAATATAAAGAGAAAAGTTGATGTATGAAATTTATTGTGACCATAATACTGTAAGCATACTGCATTTTAATAAACTGAATTATCATTACAATTACTAGGTATAAGTTTTGAGAAAAATTATTAAATGTTAAATATTAAAAAAAACCCCAAAGCTTCTAAAAGCACATCTCTTAATGGAATACAGATAGCTTCCTCTTTTCCTGCACTCAGTTAGTTCCTGTAACCAAGGGTAAATGCTAATTTGTTTGAATAAGACAGGATTCCATTTCATTTCTATTCCTATTTTTTGTTCCAATAAATTTAATCACTGAAAAATCTTCTTCATAAAAAGTGCATGAAAATGGAAGCAGTCTTGTTATAACAATGTTACTCAGTTTCTTGAATGTATCTCTACTCTTATGGCAAATATTATTTAGTGATCTGTCATCAAAAATTAATTTTGATGATCTATCAGCTCTATTAAGTCTTTCAACTTTGTTGAAAGTAAAGAATTGGAAACCACCCAACTTACCAAAAGACTGTAATGTATTTATTAAAACCACTTACTTTCTGTTTCTAGAAGATATATCAAAAAGGCTTTATTTACCAAGACTTATCAAATGACTACAGCTGCTTTTCTTTCATTTAGAAGCATTTGCTTAACTCAACATATGTAGAAAGTGTTGAGAAAAATGAACATGTTGGCTAGGCGCGGTGACTCACGTCTATAGTCCTAGCACTTTGAGAGGCTGAGGTAGGAGGATTGTTTGAGCCCAGAAGTTTGAAACATAGCAAGACCTCCTATGTATAACAAGACCTCCTATAATAATAAAATGAGCTGCGTGTGATGGTGCGTGCCTATAGTCCCAGCTACTTGTGAGCCTGAGGCGGAAGGATCACCTGAGCCCAGGAGGTTGAGGCTATGAGTGAGTCATGATCATGCTACTGCACTCAAGCTTGGGAAACAGAGTGAGAACTTGACTTACAACTAAATAAAAAAAAGAAAAAGAAAAAGAAAACTTTAACACAATTCTGTCAGTGTAATATTTTTGATATGTTTATTTTATCTTAACATTTAATATATTTTCACATAAACTTTAAACCTGCAGATTAGCAAAGTCAGCTCTCACTGCCAAACCAGTCAGCCAAATCTGGCAGAAAAAAAAGTCTGACTTCATTTTTCAGTTCAATGAAATTTGTTAATACATATGTGTCCCTGTGACAACTGTCTCACTTTTGAATTATAATTCAAAAATAGATAAACAGATAAGGCATGGAGCCCAGTCAGAGTTTGTCACCTGGATGAAAAAAGACACTGCTGCCTTCGATGGTTTCCTACCAACACTCTCTTCGCTTTGATTTCTGGTGCTATACATGCTTTGATTATAGTAGGGTGGTGTAAGAGGTGAGGTCATGAATTAAAAATGTCCTCACTCTACTCCCCTATCAACAGAACACCTCAGTATCAATAACTAACCCATATATATCTTTGTTCTTAACTCCCTCCCTCTCTATCTCTCTCTATACAGAGGGTGACAAAATAATGTATACACGTTTTAAGAAAGGAAAAAACTGTACTAAAATTATAACACTTAATATATACTGATACCAAAAGATGAATACAGGTCACTAACTTTGGCAGTTACAAGAGGTGCTCAAAGTGGTTCCAGACACTTCTGATTAAGGTGAACTACTGCAGGACTTGTTGCTGTGCAAGACCTCCGGATCGTCCCACGTGTACGTAGCACACATTACTAGGCGCCTCAAAACTTATTCCGAACGCATGCAATTGTTAGGCATGTTGGAGGTTCTGTTCTATACTCATGCCTCCATTGTTGTTGTACTTCCACTGTGTTCTCGAATTTCAAATACCACTTCAAAATGGTCTTACGCTCCTCGAACAACAACTGTACTTCCGCCATTTTCTCTGTCTCATGGTGACACTAACCTTCATTTGATTAATGCCATCTTTTGAGCGAACGTTATACTATACACTGCTACTGTAATTCAATTAAACTTCAAAAAGTAATACATAAATCACATCTCTTAAAATGTGTATACATTTTTTGGCACCCCCAGTACATATATATATATTATATATGTGACTGAGATGGACAAGAAGTCTTAGCTTTAGTGCCATGATTAAAGCAGGCCAGCAGGCACCAAAATCTTAAATTGCTCCTTTCTTTGGCTCCCTGAAGTGCCTTAGGACTTTGCCATCATGGAACTGTGGATAGGTAAGAAGTAGGCCTCTTAAAAATAAATAAATAAATAAAGTGGGAGGAAGTAGATTATGAAAGGTAAAATGGCCTCTTCAAGCAGAGCATCTGTAGGTGAAGGTGCATATAGAAACTGAGGATATCAGAACCAATTATCTCACAACTATTTTTGCTTAAATCCCACTTGGAAGATCTTAGCATGCTACCCCACTTTGAAGTTCACGTTCTAATTCGCCAGCTCTCTCTCTGAACATTACTGCTGAGGTCAGCGTTAATCACTTAGCAGTAAATTATTATTATTATTTTTTTAAGTTAGGGTCTCACTCTGTCACCCAGGCTGGAGTGCAGTGTGGTGGCACAATCATGGCTTACTACAGCCTCGACCACTACAGGCATGCGCCACCACTCCTAGCTAAGATATACCTATATTTTTTTGTAGACAAGGTCTCACTATGTTGCCTTGACTGATCTCCAACTGCTGGGGTCAAGTAATCCTCCTGCCTTGGCCTCTGGGAGTGACAGGATTACAAGCATGAGCCACCACACGAGCAAAAAAATTCCACTAACATGTTTCAATTTGCTTTCTTTTGTTTTTGGTGAAATATGTCATAGATTAAAAAGAATAAATAAAATACGTACGTACACTTTAAAGAAAAGGACAATTATTTGAGGTTTTAATTATTGTTTCCCTAATTACTTAAAAGAAGGGGACCTCACATTTCTTCTTCAACATAAATGCTTACTTATGCCTTTTACTCTTTTCTTTTAAAATCAGGGTTATCTTTTTCTTTTTTTTTTTTTGGTGAGTTGGAGTCTCACTCTGTCACCCAGACTGGAGTGCAGTGGCCGCTCCCAGCCACCGCAGCCTCGACCTGCTGGGCACCGGCGATCCTTCCGCCTCAGCCTTCCAAGGAGCTGGAACCACAGGTGCGCGCTACCACGCCTGGCTAGTTTTTGATTTATTATAGAGATGAGGTCTTACCAAGTTGCCCAGGCGGGTCTCGAACCCGCGGGCTCAGGCAATCCACTCACCTCAGCCTCCCAACGCACGGGATTACAGCCTGTGCCAACGAGCCCGGCTAGGGTTATCTTTTTCTAATCACTTTGTAGGCAATAAGATTTGGATACAAATTGGTAGTCAGTTATGTTTGCTACAAACATACCCTAAGGGTGACTTTTCTTTTCACTCTTTTTGTGTTGTATTTTGATTTGATTTCTAGATGTTCTTAATTTTAATGTGGTCATACCCATCATTTCTTTCATACAATCTATGTTTTTAGTGCCTTGTTTGCCTTCTTCTTTTCTTCAGAAATCCTCTTAAGTACCAAGGTCATAAAAATATTCAACTATTTTGTGTTCTAAAAATCTTAAGGTTTTGCCATTCACATTTAAGTTTTCATCCATTTTTGCTTCTGATACCAGATAGAGGTTCAATCTAATTTTTCATACTATCTACTGAAAAGTCTACCCTTATTCCCCGATAGAGGATGCCAGCTTGGTTTGCTAAAAGGTTTATGAAAATAATAAACCACACAAGTTTCCATGCACACATATTTCTGTTAGATTATATTGACTCTATTTGATTACATTGACTAATTTGATTATCACTGTGCCAAGACCATCCTATCTTAATTACTATAGCTTTAATAGGTTTTGATATATGTTAAGAAAACTTCTCCTAACTTGTTTTTCACATATCTCTGTTTTTCACATATCTCCTAAATTGTTTTTCACATATGCCAGAGTGTAAAGAACTTGTAATTTTCCTGGTACTCATAATTTTTTTTTCTTTGTATTTTGCATTTTTTGCTACATTTGCATTGGTATACTTTTAATTCCATTTTCTCTGTAACTGTCGCTGGAGTTACTGGATTTTATCAAAGAAACTTGTTAAACTCCCTATTTTTTCATAAGTTAACTATGAATTCCTTGAGCTTTTTATATAAGCAAGAACAGTATTTGCAAAGAATGATAGTTTTACTGTACTGGCTAGGACCACCTGGACAGTGCCTAACTTAAACTGGGAATTGTGCATCCTTTGTTCTTGGTCTTAAAGGAGGACTTTCTGCATGTCACTATTAAGAGGATGTCAGCCATGGAGTTTTTTCACGTGACCTTTGTCAGATTATGAAAGTTTACTTCCATTCTTAGTTTGCTAAGAGGTTTGTGAAAATAATGATGATGATGGTGGAATAAATGCTTCTAATTTATCTATTGTATGACCTTATCACATTTTATTTCTCATTAATCAGCCACTATGATGAATTACATTCAGTACTTTTCTAATATTAAACCAACCTTCAATTCCTGGAATAAACTCAATTTTTTCATGATGAATTATCCTTTTTGGACATTCTTCAATTTTGCTAATATTTTGTATATATTTTTGCATCCACATAAATGACTGAGAAAGTCATAATTTCCCTTATTTGTACTTTCTGTGCCTGGTTTTAGCATGAAGGTATGCCAATTCATAATATGAGTTGGGTATGTTCCCTCTTTTTCTAGTCTCTGGAAGAATTTTTGTAAAACTGAAATCATCTGCTCCTAGGACATTTGGTAGACATTTTCTATAAAATTATTTGGACTTGGTAGCCCTTCTGGATAAAAATTTAACTGACTAAAATGGTTGATTAAATTTTTAAAATTAGTCATGCTATTTCTTCTTAGTTATGGCAAATTATAATTCTGGGAATTTCGTTATTTCTCCTAATTTTCAAATTTATAATCAGAAAATTATTCATAATACTCTCTATTTTTCATTCATAATGAACATTGGCCTTTTTTATGATTGGTTGGTCAAATGACCAGCTGTACTTTGTTAGTCCTGCCTTGCATATATGTTTTCTATTTTATGCTTCCAGTCTTTTTTCTATTTTTCCCTTTCTTTTACTTTCTTTAGGCTTACTGCTCTTTCAATTTAATTTCCTTTTCATTTCTTATGTTGGGTGAAAAGTTCATTAATTTTCATTATATTCTTTTCTAATGTAAGCAATTAAATTTCATTAAAGATACTACTTCTACTATTTCCCACACATTTTAACACATATTTCCAATCATTCAGTTCTATATATTTTATAATTTCCACTATACTTTTTGACCTGTGAGTTGCTTAGAAGTTTGCTTTGAAAAAACATTTTTAAAAAAATTATAGATACATGGGGTACAAGTCAGGATTAGTTATACAAGGAGGCTTCGTGCCATTGAAGGTTGGACCTCCAACTGGCCCTCACTTCCCCTGGTTTAGGACCAGGTACCCTTTGTGATGCTACAAAGTCTATGGTTTATCTGGTTATCTTTTTGAACCTAAGAGCTAGATAATGACTATGTCACTAAGTTCTGGTCCACGGACATGAATAGACATGGTACGTGCAACTGCCAGTTTCCAAAAAGGGAAGTTACACGCTCTCCTTTCTTTCTTTTCTCTAGTTAGATTGCAAATATAAGAGCCAGAGGCGGAATAGGCATTGGGTCATGAGGAGGAATCAATATATTGAGGACGAAGGAACAAAAAGACAGAAGGACCTGAGTTCTGACACCATGGTGACACCGTACCTGTCATAAACAGGTTATTTGGATTGTTACATGAGATAAATTATTTCTTACTTAACCCACCATTATTTGGGGGTTTCTCTGTTAACTGCAGTCTTGCCTAACTTTAATACAAGGGCATAAGAATCTAAGTTATCATGTTATTCATGGAAATGAAAATGAAAACAGCCTTGATGGGTAATATGAAAAACTGAATTTATATCTCCAAGTTGAATTGCCTGACATTGCCTTTCCTTTCCTGAAATGACTCTTACTGTAATGTCGGTATTTCCTTTGCTTGCTTGATGTCTCACTAAGTTCACTAGTTCCCTTATTTAAACAAGGGCATGCACTTTGACTCTGCCTTTCTGGCACCAAACTTCCCTGACCCCTAATTTTCCAAGCACATTTCTAAGGTTGGGTTACCTCCAAGGTGTACTTTCCCTGTTCATACTTGAAGTCTTTCATCATTCCACTCTGTCCTGTATGCTGTCACTACATTTGTACACCACAACCCCTGATTAAAAAACATCAATGGCTCCCTATTGGCTTAATAGGGGTAGCCACCACCTTTTGTCTCCTAATCTTACAATGCACATGACAGACAGAGAATGAAAGGTGCTAATTATAGCATTCCTTCCACAAGAGCCACGGACATGAACAGACATGGTATGTGCATGGTATCCTTCCCAAGAGAATGCTTCTGCGGCAGCACTGACTAGTAAGAACTGGCACTCAGGAGGAACTCATTTGTATCTCTGATATAAAAAGATCAAGTCGAAACTCCTTCGTTTAGATTTTGAAACTCCAGAACGTCCCCTATTACTCTCCCAAACGGTTATATGGATTACCATCTATGAACCTATAGGGTAAAAAATGTGAAATGCATTGAAATGGAACAAAAACTTACTAGGTGTCATCAGTGGAAAACTCACTTTTGCCTAGCACATCCCCTGGGTTTTTCTAGTTCTATGGGATCTCTGTATTTGTCATTGTCTTTGAGTTATTTACCACTTCTGAGTTGCAGACAACTGATAGCAATGCAAATTATTCTTTGTTCATAGATAATACATTTTGTCTAGTGAGGTTCCATTCATTTCTCTTCCTCCTGTGAATGAAACCATTTTTCTCTTTATTTCAAATACATTTTCAGCACTCTCTAGTGCCCGTGTATGGTGCTTTGAATGCTCCTTTAAGTCACTTGTTACATCTTGCTCTTTTCCTCATTAATTAATGAGATAAATAAACACATTTCTCATGAGTTCATTTTATATTTATATGAGAGTCATAACATTATATTTTTAAAAAATATCTTTTTAGAAAACCCTTTGGTTCCTTACTGCCTTCAGACTTTGATCACATCCCCAATATGAAGTGGCTTCTCTGGCTCTTTCTACTAATTTTTTCTATTTCAGAAATAAATCTAAACTCCTCTTCATGTCCTCAAACGACAAAATCCATGCTTTTCATGATGAACCGAGACCACAATGATGTCTGAATTTATATTACAATGATCTTTTCTGCATAATAGCTCCTGAAAAATGCATTGTCTTTTCCTTCATGTGCTGTATACACTGCATTTTTATTTTACACCAGTAATTTCTTTAAATGTGACTTCTTTCCTCAATTAGATACAAGTTACGCGAGGGCACAGATCACAATTTCTTTTCCTTGTCTCCTCCTCAGTGTCAATACAGTGTCATATACTGTGCCCAAACAGTATCCACTGCTGAATCCCATTCATGGTGCGCCATCAAGATTTCTTCCAGTAATCATTCAGCTTTATATAAGGAATCGACCTCTTCTATTTTGGCTGAAAGTAACTCCTTCCCAGGAAAATTCATATTACACTTTAGTGAAGATGGCTAGAGCTCTGTGACATGTCAGATAGAGTATAGTATTGACAAGAAAGTCTAGGAAATAAAGAATAAATTGATGTGCTTCTAGAGATTTTTTTTCCCTCAACTTTTGGACTGGTGCTGTTTATTCCTAAGTACCGTCTTATGTGAGGGTAAGATACATTCAGTTCAACATTCATTTTTTCATTCTACAACTTTTATTGATTAGCCACCACATGGATTTTGTTTTGTTTTTTTGAGACAGGGTCTATCACCCTAGCTGGAGCGTAGTGGTGTGATCATAGCTCACTGCAGCCTCGAGCTCTTGGGCTCAAATAATCCTCTTACCTCAGCCTCCCGAGTAGCTGGGACTACAGGTGAACACCACTATGCTGAGCTAATATTTTATTTTTTGTAGAGATGAGGTCTCCCTATGTTGCCCAGGCTGGTCTCAAACTCCTGGGCTCAAGTGATCCTTCCACCTTGGCCTCCCAAAGGACTGGAATTACAGGTGTGAGCCACCATGCCCAGCCATATATAAAACATTTTTGACTGACTGTGGCAATTTCTAATTCAAAGTGCTTACTTTCTACTAAAGAAGGAGAAGGAAAGGTGAGAAAGAAGAGGAAAAATGGGCAAGAGACTGTGACCTAAGCATATAGAAAATTGGAGGGCAAGCTAAACCAAATTTCTTATTATGGTGAAAAGATCATCCCATTTTCAGGTGTTAAAACTACTGAACCATTAAAGTCAACTTATTATAAATACTCGTAATGAAATGGTGAAATCCAAACTTTTGCAGACTTGAGTCATCATGATATACACCCTACGTGCAATACCTTATGTGTCCTAGTGCCAACTCAATCAAATTTGGACCACTAACACTTTTCTAAGGTTTAAGTGCTGAGTTGTGAGGGAATAATAAATGATCTTGAGATTGCTTTCAGCATATTTGATTTTATGAACTATAAAGTACTTTATCAGTTGAAAAGTCTACCAAGTGTATTAAATGCTGCTCCTTGTAATGCCATATGAAGTCAGAAGACTTCATAATATTTGATCATTAATATTATTACCGAACATTTTAATTTTATGGCCTTATTTATAATTATTTCAAATTAAAAATATCTTGAGAAAACGACTACTATAAAAAGCCTAGTTCATTTAATCGACTTTATTTTTCTCATAATAAATTTTTTATTTTTACCTTTATTCCTAGGGGAACCCTTAGAATAAGACATTTAAGATTCTACTCCATAATACTTTATTAGTAAAGAGATTAGATGAATTAAAAAGATTAACAAATAAAAGTAATAGGTTTTTTTGGTTGTTGCTGATACAATTTTCAGTTTTACATCTCATATTGGTATAATTCAAATGACTAAATAAGAAATGACAGTTATATTATGACAATGATAACCTAACATTTGTTTGGTCCTAAATATTTTCAAATGTATTTTCTCTGTCAATTCTCACAGCAACCTGATAAAATAATTTAAATTACAATCATTTGTACAGATTAAGGAAATCAAGAAAGAAGTCATTTGCTTAATTTTATTTAAGTGGTATTTTACACACTGAATCCAGGTTCCCAAACTCAAAAATTCTATTTTTGTTTATATCTTTTAAAAAAGCATTTAACTCACAAGCCAAATTCTGTTGGCAAGACACTTTCTAAAGGTAAGTAAAATATATATGGAAAAACACTAAACATTTTATTCACCTTGCAATGTCTACAATGTCATCATACTTAAACTGAGAAGGTTAGTGTACTTTCTAAATGGCCCAGTGAAATCTAAGGAAGAAGTTATTTATCCACTAGGGTTTGGACACTGTCAATCAAAATCACTTGCTTACACATGACTAAAGTGTGCTCTGTTACATCCTTCTATTCCTCATACTAACAAAATAAATATTTTATTCTTTATACACCTTATTGTTTAAAGGATTTTTTCCCTGCTCAGTAAAAACATAGAAAGAAAAAAAGATCACAAATATCCCAAGACACTCATAATATTTTATGTTTTTTCTTAAAGTCTTTTATAATGCACATTCAACATTTGTATTACATTCTATATATACCTTTAAATATCAACTTTCTTTATTCTGTTATAGCAACATGGCGATATTTATTTTTTGAAAATATGACTTTTTAGCCGGGCTCGGTGGCTCAGCCTGTAATCCCGCGCCTTTGGGAGGCTGAGGTGAGTGGATTGCCTGAGCCCGCGGGTTCGAGACCCGCCTGGGCAGGCGAAACCTCATCTCTACAAAAAATTAGCCGGGCGTGGTAGCGCACGCCTGTAATTCCGGCTACACGGAAGGCTGAGGCGGAAGGATCGCCGGAGCCCAGCAGGTCGAGGCTGCGGTGGCCGGGAGCGGCCGCTGCACTCCAGTCTGGGCGATCGAGTGGGACTCCAACTCAAAAAAATAAAAAAAATAAAAAAAAAAAATAAAAGTAAATTAGAGAGAGAAAGAGAAGGACGAGAGATTCACCTCCCCAAGGTGGGGGAGGGGGACCAAAGCCAGGGAGCATGGCGACAGCAAGGCAATGGCCACTGGTTACTTGTGGTTGAGTCCTTTTATTTATTTATTCATTTTTGAGTTGGAGTCTCACCCTGTATTCCCCTAGACGGGGGAGGATCATTAAGGTGATTGGGTGGTGGGCTGCTTCCACGTCATCACAAAGAGGCAGACAAGCGCAGGTACTGAAGATGTCAGGTGATGGACAGCAAGGTAGATGGGTGGGTTAGTCACATGATTGCTGCCATGGTGGGGCTTATCTGTGTCACTAGTTCACAGAGGGCTGATTAGGTTCATGGGGGGGGGTTCTTGCAAGAGACTTGTTAGACATATGCAATTCACAAACTCAGACATTTTGCAACTCACAAACTCTTATGACTTTGGCCTTGACAAGGAATCAAAAGTTTACTAGAGATTATTATGCTAACCATGAATGGTTGGGCTGTCCTGGTCTTGCATCTGAAGGAGATTTGCCTAAGGAGGATGGGATAGGCTGCTGTTTGTCCTGCAGTAGAACGTCTGAATGCTTTCTAATGGTTACACTGAGGCAAAAAGACTAAAGAATAAGCTAAGTTTCTTCTAGGTTTCTATAGGTACCTTTCAGTGGCTTTACAGGAAGAGAAACCTGAGCATGTTAGCACACACCATGTGAAGAGTCCTGCACTACTCAGGACTCTTCAGAATCTCCACAAGAAGGCTCTCACCAGATGCAGTCCCTCATCTGGGAATTCTCAGCTTCCATAATTATAAGAAATTTCTTTTCTTTATAAATTACCCAATACATTACTTTATAAATTTGTTTCAAGTAATGGTTGAAAAAAGTTTCCTTGAGGTATCACTGATAGCAAATAGCATTTTAAAGGTCGAGTCCCACATCTAGAAAACAAATGCCTCTGGAAAACAATTAAAATAATTAATGCCATATAATTTATCTCTTTCAGTTTATTTATATCACAGCTAGATTGTGAATATCTTCAATAAGCAGGCATCACTTTTTAAGGCAATGCCTCTAGAAATTATTCATTACTTATTTATATTAGATGAAATGCCAACAAAATATAAATATACAGAAATGATCACCATTTATTTAAACTATATTCATTAGGCTAAAATATTCCTTTATTTAGACTGTATGATTTACATTTAGTTTATTATGCACACAAAGGACTTTATAAACATTAACTTATTAATGACACCAGAAAGGTATGTAGATTTTTTTAAATGTAATTTTCCTATAAGGGGAAGAAACACAGATATGATACTAAAAGGACTGTACTTTGTAAGTTTACCTACAATGCAACTAATCATCTATTTAGCTGCTATATTAATCTATTTGCTGATGTAACAAATTATCAAAAACTCAGTGATTTAAAACACAAATGTATTATCTTATGGCTTTGTATGTCAGAAATTTGACATGCCTTACTGAGTAAAAAAAGGTGCCATCAGAGCTGCATTCCTTTCTATGGCTCTAGGGGTGAATCTGTTTGTTTCCCTGCATTCTTTGACTCCTGGCCCTTCCTTTCAAAGCCTCCTTTTCACCTCTTTCAAAATTGATCAGGTCTTTCTTATATTGTATCACTCTGACCTCTTTTACTTCCTTCTTCCACTTTTAAGAACCCTTATGATTATATTAGGCTCACCAAAATAATCCAGGATAATCTCCCCATTTCAAGGCTCTTAATCACATTTTAACTTGATCACATCTGCAAAATCCTTCTGCAATATGTAACCTAATATATTCAGTTTCTGGGAATTAAAACATTGGTATTTTTAGGTGGCCATTATTCTGCCTGCCACAATTGCCTCTGCCTTCAAAGAAATCAGAATATACTCATAGTAAATCTTGGGAGAAGCTAGGGAAGCACACTAATGGTTTAAATGAAGAATGTGAAACTTGAGATGAAAAAATCCTTCCTTTCTATTTTGTCAGATTTTGACTATTTTTTACAGGGATTCTACTTTGAAGATGAACCATAATTGGATACACAGGAATAATAGTAGAAACAGGCAGCTATTCAAAACCATGAGAAGAAACAGAACTACCTGAATAAGTCTAAATTTTTTAAACTGAACAGAAGCCACAAAAGCTTATTTTGTACTTTCTTTCTACTCATTGTTCTGCAGTGACACTCAGGAACTATCATTTGTACTACCGGCATAGCTTATATTATATAATGGTACGTTGCATTAATTCAAACTTGAGAAGAGAGGGTTAGGAGGACTATATGTGAGCATGCCAACCTTGAGTTTTTATGAACCTATAAAACAAAATAGTGAAAGGATCATTACATACATTATCTGTGGTTGAGAACTCAAACCTCTCCTTTTTGAAATGCCCATATTCAAAATGAAATGATATCACTACATTATATGGACTTTTAAAAAATCCCCCAATGTTTTATCCATTTAATTTTTTCAATTTAGCTTTAAATCTTTTTTTACTCCAAGATAGAAGAGTGATTTTTGATGTACTCAAGTTGTAGCCAGCATTTATCAATTCGTTGATTCGACTTTTTAAAGTATTTATGCTTGAATCCAGAACCCGAGGATTCTCAATTATTTGTGAAATGCTAATTTTTTCTTCTACGAGGCAGTCTATTTTATCATTAAACTTTTTCTCTGTCAAGAAGATCATATCTGGATAGCTTAAGACAAACTTCTGTACTTCTTCTTCAGTACATCCAAGAGAAACCAGCTTCTCCTTGATATTTGTGTAGTTTCTTTTAGCATAGTCATTGGAAAGGTCTAGGATCTCAGCTCCTGGACCACATATAAGAACCAGCAGTTCCCCACTGTTCAAGTTGAAAGTTGACTGTAAAAATTCAATGTTAGCTTTCAGCCGCTTGGTGCTCTGAATTAAGATGAAAGGGTTTTTTAAAATTATCTTCCTGACAAAATCTGAAGGATCATTGTGACCCAATGACAAACAGGTTTCCTGCAAAAACTGAATCATCTGTTTATTCAGATCAAGACTATTAGAGAAAGTACGAGGAGCATTGGTCAACAATCGACAAAGGCACTTACGGGTCAATCCAACTGAGTAAAGGAACTTTATATTATTCTCTAAGTTTAGGTTGTTATTGGACCGAAAAAAGGATTCAGGAGAACGTTCTAAAATATTTACAATTTCAAGGTCTGATGTCATAATCCTTCTCCACAGATCCCAACGTTTTGAAAGACTTTCGGAAGTACGAGTTATAGCTCGTGGATATCTTGATATGATGCTAGCGATCACTTCTTTGCTAGCTCCTTTGGAAAGAAGAAACATCTTCAAGTCCTGCTCATTAGTAACCATCCTATTAAAAACTCCAGGCTGTCGTTTCTTTGCCATGTCAATATCTACTCCCATAGTAAGTAAGTTGTTCAATAGGTCCTCATTCTCCACAGGTTCATTGCCTGCACACTTTATACCAAAGAGTCTAAATGAAACTGATTTGAAGATTTTTGCTGAAAATTGGATCATCCAACATCTTGAGCCAAAGGGAAAGTTACTTCTCAAATACCAGAGGTTTCTTGGTGCCATGACGGTCAGGTAGCCCAAACCTTTTGGAATGCTGCATAAAACAATATATATAATAATATATAAATACATGTGTTCAACAGTTAAGTGACCATACTATGATCCTATAAGCATCATGGACATTTCTATAAGAATACACCTATAGCTCCAGCTCTCCTGGTGCTGTGGTTAACAGTTCAGCCACTGTACTTTCACTCCATAGTTCACTGCTTCTGTTGATTGTTTTTTGGTCCAGGGCTTCTTTCATTTTTAACATAAAGAAAAGCAGGAGAGTACCATCAGTGCCCTAGAATTATTCCTGCTTTTTTCTTGCTCTTTTGATTTGGCCTGCCTGCCTTAGCTACCCAAAACCAGTTGTTCCTCTCCATCTCTGTTTTGTCCTACTGATTTCCAAATCTTTGGCTCACTTCTAACAACTGACATTTTCATACCTTGTATTCCAATGTTCCAGATCTTTGACCTTGCCCTGCCCACAGATAATAGACTTCTTTGCCTCTAGCTTCCTGGTTTTCAAACCCTAAATCTAGCCCTGAAAACGAATAGCTCAGATTATCTAACTTCCATCCTAACACCTTTTCTAGAGTCACAGTATCCTTTAAATCCATGCTATCATTATGGCCTCATTTCTTAGTTTACACATACCACTCATCAACAAAGAGCTCCTGATCCTAATCTCCATCTCATTCAGTTCACCCTATTATTTCCTTGGTTGTAACCCAAAAATTCCAAACAAATTATCACCTTCAAAATGAGCTAGTTAGGATATTTAATCCATATGTGGAACTGTGCTGAGAGATGACATGTAAACATTAAAATGTTACTTTTACAGTCCTCATTTTCCCTGTCACCATATTATACAAGACTAATCCACGGTTGTCTGCATCTGTTGCAAGACACTTATAACCTTCCTGCTAGAGCACTTGCACTAAAACCTCAATGACTCACTTTCCTGATCACTTAGAAATGGGGCACAAAACACATGAACTTATATATGATTATGATCATAGGTCCCTACTAAAATGAACATCTCCATTTACAGGAACTCCTTTATGAGGAAAGCAACAGAAAAAGTTCTGTTATTCAACCTATCTGATGATTTGTTCCTAAGCTACCTGTGAACTGCCACTTGACAGTACATATGTTTATATAAACTTTACTTTCTCCTTCTCAAATATATACAGCTAGGACAAACTTAGTGATTGATCTCTAATTAGTTACAATGGGTTCTTAGAAAAAGCATTTCCTTTTTCCTTTTCTCCCAATTAAGCACAAAAATAGAAAATGAAGATAGATGGTTCTAACCCACCACTAACATTTTGGAGCTTAAGATACTGCTTTCAAGATCAATTTCAAAGAAAGTCTCTTTGTGTCTGCCCTTTCAAGTACTCTAATTTTAACAAGAACTTGTATTATGCCTACAGGCTGAGAACTTTCCTGTGGCTCACATAATTTTCAGATTCTCAAAGCATTGGGAAAAGATTCCAAAACTACAGAATCAATATTTAAACCCAAACAAAGGGTACTCACAAAGCATACATCAAACAACGACAAATGCACATTTTAGATTGATCCATACTCTGCTGAGCTCAATATTCTTCACTTAACCATAATACCACATACTACTCTGTAAATACATATTTTTCCAGAACTGCATGTATTTGGAAACTTAAAAATAAGATCCTTCATCTAACTAAAGAATGAAGGCTCTACTTTACACAGCTCCTTGACCTTTTCTCTCTCAGATGCTCAAGAGTGACATCTACTGGATAACAGGACAAGTCAATGCATGATGATCCAATGGGATGTCGGAAGAAAATAGTAAAACTACGATATTTGTCTTAGCTGCTGAAATTTTCCAATTTTTACATATGTTATACAATGCACACATTATAACAGTACTGTTAGACATGTATACAATCAATCAATAAATATATGTATATTGGAGGTGCACCACTTTTACTGGTAGTGTACACAAACAAAAAAGTATGAAGACCACTACTCTGGACAGTGCACTTTCTTGAGATTATTAGCACCATGATAAACATGGCTGGCCACAGAATGCTCAACAGAAATTTTACTAATGGCAAACTAAACATAAGTGAAAATTATGCCTACATTTTAACACAGATGTAATAAATCTATTAATGTTTCTTCTAAATCTGTCACAAGTAAATTTTATGTCTACGAATAACTCATTCGCCAGGGAAACATCTTCCACATGAATTAGCATGCATAAAATTTGACTGAGCATCTTTCCTAGTCCCCAAACTTGCCCTCTTCTGATTATGGCTATCACTATCATCAATCTAAGAGTCATTTGAGATAAAAATCTAAAACTGAGCTTTGCCTTCTTCTTCTCCCTCAACCCCATAGTTACCAAATCATGTAGATTCAGCTTCTTCAGCATCTCTGAAATCCTATCTCTACTCTCCACTATTCTTACTGTTACAAGTCTTCATTCTCTCTCACCCAGCCTATAACAGACACCTGGCTTGCTTCTCTAACACCCATTACTCAAAACTGCCACCATAATGATATTCATCTTTTTTCTTTAAAGTGATTGTCCTTCATTCTCTCATTTAAGGCCTTCCTTCTGTAGCTCTCCCCCGGAAAGAAAAATCTTCAAACTGACCTTTAAAGCCCTCATCACATAATTCTAATTACCTTTTCAGCTATCTTGTCTATTATACAACCTTGCTACCTGGCACCATCTCCCTCAAACTTCTCATCCCGAGCATCCTTGCCCATTCCTATCTCTCTGGAAAGGCCTTCTTCCTGATTCCTATCCATAGCACAAGGTCCTTCAAATCTTTAACTCAAAATACTTACTGTTGAGGTGAATTGCTTGTTTTATAATTTATTAAGGAATCTAAAATTAAGCATTCTATTTATATAGAAAAAAAGAGCTGAAATGGACTTAAAACTAGCAACTGAAATATAGTCTTGATTACAAAACTAGAATGCAATACATTTACCCCCAAAATACGTGTGGTCTCAGCTAACCCTAAAAACAACAGTAACTTAGTGAACATGTGATGAAACAGGGGAAACTTTCAAATTTGTTATCAGGAGGGAAGTTGGCATCATCTACCAAATTTTAAGTGTTCAAATTCTTTAACTCAGCATTTCCACCTCTTGAAGATTATTCAAAGGAAATAAAAGATGAAGAATACACATTTGTTATGAAAAAGAATGACCATTATAACATCTTTTCTACAGCAAAAAAGAAGACTCCACAAATGGCCACCAATAGTAGAATGACTAAATTATGGTACATCTATGCAATACTATAAAAGTGCTTTAAAAAAACGAGGTAGATATAACGCAATCAAAAGATGTCCAAGATATTCTAAGGGTCAAACTACATAACAATATGAACAGGAGCAATAATTATATTAAAAGAAGAGGCATTAATATATAGAGGGAAAAAGTGGAATAAAAGTTACCTGTGAAAAATTAATGAGTGTTATGTACTACTGACATTGGACTTTTAAAATATATTCGTGTTACCTTACAGTCAGACAAAAGAAAAGTGTAGACCAATTAAATTGGCTTTGGGTGGGAAAAACAATGGAAAATACATATTACCATGATCTATTTTTCAGTTTTTAGCACAAAAAAGTCACACTTAAAAATGTTAATGATGTTTTACTCTTAGCAGCTGGTCTGCATTCAAACACTCCTATATCTAGCAAAGTGAATATTTGAACCTAATAGAAGTATCAGCTTCCTCATCTGCACATCTCAAAACAGTAAACATTCTAAAATTGACTTCAGTCCATCTCTCAAATTGACATTTTTATTAACCAAAAATCGTCAGCCCAAGGGCTAACGTTCACACTTAGTAGACACTGAAAATCGTGGTACTTGAAATTTGTGAGGTTTAGGAAGTAAGATTTTGCGTCCTCCTCTGCTCCACAATTGGCCTGTTCAAGAGGTGGAAATGGCTAATCCCTCGTCCTAAGGTATCACATTCCAGCTAGTCTTCCTTTGGCAGAGCAATCTAAGTGAGTAGATATTTACGGTAATGCATTTCTCACCTTATTTGTCTTAAGGGAAGATTTTGCATCCCTCCAGAAAGGTTGGAGAACCACTGTCTCTAGAAATGGCACCAAAAAACAAAAACAAAATAAAACATCATCAGGACTTCGTAATACTGAACAAAAGCGATCTACCCCAACAAACATCGCACTATGTTCTCGTGAGATGCATTACCTCTTCCAAGTTAAGCACTTTTTTGAGACACACCGGAAAGAAAACGGCAAGTGCCCGCCCGCATAGGATGGGTTAAGTTAGTGGGATCACGAATATGTTTTATAAAGCCAGAGCCAAGTGCTTCGTATACATGTCTTACTTAACGCTCCACAACAACTTAAACGGTGGCATCACCCATAACATTACAGAACCGAAACAACGCAGAGCTCCCTCGGTAGCTGGTCTTGGCCAGCCGAAACACATGGACCGAACCTAGCGAGTCCTTCTCAACATAAAAGCAAAGGAATTCCACACGTAGGCTCTTTTCATTCCTCCTCCCCAAAGGCGACACTGCAAGGGGCTGCACTGCAGAACCAGTCACCCAGACTGCTAAAAAAAGGAAAAAGGAAAAAAGAAAGAAAAGCACAACGCCCCCAGTTCCCAGCCTCGACCCGCACTGCACCCACACGCCCCGGACCGCTTTTACTTCCGCCTCGGGGTCCGCGGCAGCCACGAGGAACGGAAATGGGCCAGACCAGCTTCCGTCCTCTAACGTCTCGCGCGGTGACGTCATCGGCCCTGCGCCCCGAGTCGCGGCGCCTCCGCCCCCCACGGCCGAGCGCGAGGGGCACAAAGGACCGCGGCGAGCGCGGGAAACGACACTCCCACGGCGGATTTTGGAGGGCGGGGCCGAGGGCACGGTAGGCCGGCCACCCGCTGCCTGCGGGCGACACGCGGAGGGAAAGTCGTTGCTGAGTCATACCAACGTGGCCGCCATTTGATAGGGCGAGCGCCGCTGTTACCGTGGGTGACGAGACGCCTTCAGCACTTCCGCGTGTGGCGTGGGAAGCGCGTATGTAAACGCTCCCGGCTTGTCTTTGACCCTGAACTGCCGCGGAACTCCGCGACGGGGCCGCCGGTCTGAATTGAGCGCCATCCTTCAGGCTGGAAATCAGTTCTCGAGTGATGCAGATTGAGATCATCTTACAGCCCGAATTCGATGATGGTCCTTTTCACGCGGCGGTGGGTTTAGGCTGTTAAATGAAAGAATGGAGGCGACCGGAACTCCCTCCCCTCAGCGGATGCGTTTTCGCCGCCTTTGAGGCGTCGCCGGAAACCTGGCCCGTCAGCCTCACCTGCCTCGTGATGGTGGCCGTGGGGGAGATGAAGTTTCGACCCAGGACAGTCGTGCGGTGACCTCCTGAAGAAAGATACCTATGTTTATTGTAGCATTATTCACAATAGCAAAACCATGGGGGGCGGGGGGAGAAAGAAAGATACCTAGATTAATGAATCAGTTATGTCTGCCAAGTTCTCACCGGGAGACACAGTCGAGGAAAAGGGTTGGGCCGGAATTCTACACCAAGGTTTCTACATTACTGAGTCAGGCACAGTTAACTTCGTTTAGAAGTAGCTCAGCAGACTTTCTTAGGCAGGTCTGAATTAAAATAGGCAAGAGCGTTCAGACGTCTTTCTCATCATAGGTGACCTTCATTCTACCCAGGCATTTCAGACCTGACCACTTTGCAGGCTGGAATTCAGAACTACCAGTACAGTAAGTCACAGAAACGGTAGGAAATTACCCATAACACAGACATGATGTTAAAAAAAAAAGCCCAAATCTAGCTAGGTAATAACTTTAATTATTTAGAAGGTCCTTGTGACCTTAAAAGTTGAGAGATGGTAATCAAAACTGATAACCAGATACTGGCAGCCCTTCCCTCTTAGGGCAAGGTTTGCTTAATCACCGTTGTAGGAGTACATAAAGCTTCTTGTGGAAGGCAAGAAACGTGTCCTCTTTTAAGGGGCCCATGTGCTTCCTTGAGCATGTCTTTTTCTTTCTAATTAATTCTGTTTTAAACTATACTTTGGACTCTCTCTGAAATGTCTTTCAGTGGCAGGGTTGAAGAACCCATGCAGCAACACACTGCACCCCTCCCGGCATCATTACTAACTCCTCAATGTGGGAGCCTAATAGATTTTCCTTACTCTCATTTCTATACCAACAAACCAATTATATTTACCCTCACTCTTGCCCCTGAGGTTACTCCTAGCTGGTTTGTTGTCACTTTGTTTTGAATTCTGTTTTGTTCGTTTATAAGAATGAAGATTTATCTTTGGGAATTTAAATTACTAATAATCATTCTATGTATTAAGTGAAACTTCTTAATACAGTTCCTCCAGGTGAAACACAGTCCTGAAAAATTAGAAATTGCTTGTGTGAATTTTTTTTTTTTTTTTTTTTTTTTTGGTTGGGGGCAAACAATGTCGCCCCGACAAGAGTGCAGGGGCCCCTTCCGGCCCCCACCCCCTTTCACGGCGGGACCCCGGCGAACCATATGCCAAACC
>CAUYQG010022284.1:0-14758 GCA_963574415.1 Tarsius wallacei
GTAATCCCACGCCTTGGGAGGCTGAGGTGAGTGGATTGTCTGAGCCCGTGGGTTCGAGACCCACCTGGGCAGCTTGGCAAGACCTCATCTCTACAGTAAATAAAAAAAAAATTAGCCAGGCGTGGTAGCGCGCGCCTGTGGTTACTTGGAAGGCTGAGGTGTAAGGATCGCCGGAGTCCAGCAGGTCGAGGCTGCGGTGGCCGGGAGCGGCCACTGCACTCCAGTCTGGGCGACAGAGTGAAACTCCAACTCCAAAAAAAAGAAACAAAGTGAATGGACTTTCGGTTTAGGGTACATCAAGGTCCTGGTGTTCATTAATGCATTATCCTAACCTATTGCAGTGCCCTCTAGAGCAATAGATGGTTCTGGGCGGATGCAAACGTGTTCTAATCTGTTCTGTTCTGGTATCCACCAGGTACTGAGCACTGAAATGTGCTCAAGGAACTGAATTTTTATTTAATTTGATTTTAACTAACTTGAATTTAACTAGCCAAATGTGACTGGTGGCTACTCTATTGGACAGTGCAACTGTAGAAGTAAAAACTAAACTTCCTACAAGATAAGCAAAGGAGCAGTACGAGTCTCAGCTTCATAAGTAGACAGCAGGACTTTTTGGAAACCAAAAACCTCCTCCATCAAAGAGGCCAGACTCCGATGAGCCAGAGGATTGACAGCTGCATCTAAATGGATTACGAAAGAAAAAGAACATGGCTGGGGTGAAGGTCTTCCTTTCCTCGGGACTCATTTTGAAGAGAATATACTAGACAGCACTCCTATCTTTCTCTGCCCTCTTTACTCACTTGGGTTTCTCCATTTTGCATCTGAAGAAGCTGCATTCTTTTTTGCTTTCTACCTATAATAAGCCCATAACAGTAGGCTCTGCCCCAGGCAGGAAGCCTGTCTGACCAGATTGGTAAGTTCATTCTGAATGAAATATTAGGAATCATCAAGTATGTCATATCATCCAATCAAGCTTTTATCAGTAATAAAACTCTTACACAGAGCCCAATCTGCTTCATGGTCATGCCTACTAATCAGCTACTTCCAAAACACAAAGGAAAAATAAAAATATAATTGATTGACCACCAACCCTCCTCAAAATTTCAACAGGGAATAATTCTGATCAGTGAGTGACTTCAAAAGAAAAAGAATTTGCATTTGTGGTGAATTTTCTTTTTTCTGAGAAACACTATTTGATTAATACTTTTAGGCATATAATACAAGCTATGTTTGGATCAGTCTGTATTAAGGCAGCCATGAACCAAAGGAGAAAGTCTTATGCAAGTGCTTTGAATTGAGATTAAAGCCTTTCCTGACATTTTTGACGTGGTCCAATTCTCCGTTATTTGCTTCCATGGCATCTAATACTTCTCCTCTGTGGCACAGCATATTTTTACTTGTGTGATGCATTAATGAAGAGTTTACAATTTACACTGGATTGTAAGCTCCATAAAAGAAGAAATGACGTGCACTTAAAAATAATTTTACTTCTAGCATTTAGAATAATGGCTGGCATACATATGTTAAGATAATCAATGCATACATAATACAATCTTTCATTTAATAACCTAAAAAGATTTGTCTTATGTATCAACAAATATTATTATGATACAAAGTTAATTTTTTGGCTGCTTCTCTATGCATAATCTCCAGAAATAAGATTTCTGCAAAAGAATCCTTATTTGCAGAAGTGTAATTGTCCCCAGGAATACAAAAGTAAAAATGGTCATAATGATAGGAACCAATAATAATGACTGGACTCAGGTTACGCTTTTGCTTGCATTCTTTAGGTCAATGCCAAGGGTCTCATAATAGAGTTGGTTAGATAATTCAAAGTGCATAATCGTGGCGCTCAGATCACAGCATCAGCCTCCATTTGTTGAGTGTAATTATGTTCAGACACTATGCTGAACACTCTAGAAAAAGTAATCAAGGCAGGGCGGAACAGTTTATTTAGTCAAGACCTTTACTACTTTGCCATAATATCTCCACCTCATGGTGATTTCAGGTTTGAAAAGCAAAGGCCTATGGGAACTCTCTGTGAGTGGATATTACTAATAAACTTTAGAAGTAGTGATATCTAATATTCAGTTTTGGTTTCATTTTTGCCTCACCGTTTTTCTAAGTCTTATTCAGTTTTGTAAACTTGAAATCATGTGCCTTATGGACTCCTGTAGCCTCTGTGTGCATCTATTAGACCAAACTGGAAGGCAGGGAGTTAAGCAGGATGAAGACAACCTTATGATTTGAGGAAGTTGGGAAGATGCCAGAATTTGTAGAATTCAAAAACACTCACTGGAGAGTCTGGGAAATTCTTAGGAAGGGACCTGGATTTCTTGCCATTGTATCAAATGAGGATTCAAGGTTATTGTTACTTACATATTAAAGAAAAACGTGGTAATAAAAAGAAGATTATGTATCCAGGGCTCTAAATTAATTGTAAATAAGTGGATAAGACCTGGGAATCTTTAGACTACTACTTGAGAGCACAGATCTTGGTGATGGAGCAGTCGAGAAGGACCTAAGACTACTGTGCAACATGAGAGAGTTTATACAAAAGCATCAGAAAGCGTTTCCTGTCCTGGGACATCATGTTAGTTTGAATTACTTAATATCTTAAGAAGAATATTTAAAATGTACAAAGGTCCAGAAAAATAGCACCTCAAACAGTCAGGTGAATGAAATATGAGAGTGGCCACTCGCAGCCAGATTAAAATGGTGTAGCTTGACTATATTGAAAAGAAAAACTGAGGAAGAACATCAGTGTGTTAGAACATCAGGATAGAAGGATATTGTAGGCCAGATCTGGAATGAGTGTGCATAACATCTAACTACACTCTACTCATCCAGATCTCAGTCACCTTTTTGCACAGAAGGCTGGGAAGCATTGTCTAGGTGTGTGTATCAGAGCAAAGGAGAAAGGTTTGGGGAATGTCTAGTCAGTTTCCGCCTTATTTATAGCACTATTTAGTAATGGATGGGTGTGGGAGGAAGGGTGTGCTCATAAAAATGAGCAACTTAAACATCAACATAATTTACCAATTTAATATGTATTTGTTTAACAAATTTCAAAGTATCAGGACAATGGAATATGCTTTGAGGAAATAAGATTATCAGTATTTAATTAACACCTATTAGAAAAACATTCTGGAAATGTACGTACATCTGACACAATTTGTGAAAAATTTGGTCATGGTTATTAAAGGAAACTTTTTCATATAACCTATTTTTAGGGTTGAACGTTACAACTTCTAATACCTATCCCTTAAGGCTTTCATTGGCAATTAAACACTACATTTAGGAGGGCCTTGGCATGCCATCAACATATCAAAAAGAATTCAAGAATACGTTGTAAAAAGCAATTTAAATAATAGCTGATATGAAATTTTCTGGAATAAAACATTTATAAAGACTTCTTCAGAAAAAAGTCTCTTTGTCCACATATTAGGAAAACAATTGTAATTAGGGGTCCTGTATTTATTTTTTGTTTAACAATTGATCAATATTTTAAAAGTGTCTACTCAAGCAAGAGGAAATTGACATTATCAGAATGGTAATTTGTCATTTGGGGCACAAAAGCAGAAATATCTGACCACTCAGCAGACAATTTTTGTTCCATATAGAATTTTAGATTAGTCTGTTCCTTTCTAGAGAATGGAAATAGCCTTCAGAGAGGGTATGCACCAATAAATTTTTTAACCTGACACTAAGGGAGATACACGGTTACTTTGATAGAGGAGACTTTGATCTTAGGCCAGAAAGATGAAAGAAGAGAACAAAGCATTCAGAATCTAGGTATCATCTCAATCTTCATTTAAAAAGGAATACTTCGTTGGAGTGGAACTTTTCTCATGGAAAACAAACAAACAAAAAAAGACAAACCTTAGGTATTTAGCTTTCAGGATAATAGCTTATCACTGAGCCACAAAAGACAATAAATATGATACTTATTCAACAAGGATTCTGTTTTCCAAAGTCTGAATGTATGCAAACATCAAATAGATCAATACTCCTTTGTCATCTAAGAAGGAAAATAATGTATTTCTCATAACATATTTTAGATAGTTCAGAGATACTGTCTAATTTGAACTTCAGGACAAATCTAGCATGAATAAGAGCAAGCATCATGATTTCTATTCCATGAAAGTAAAAACTAAATTTCTAAGAACTAGAAAATATATCAGTGCCTCCCAATTTTATAAGACCCATTGCACAAACGGGTTTAATCGGGGGCTCAGAAACTGAGAATCGAACAAATCTGATTCTAAGCCTATGTTCTTAACTCACTATATTTTACATTTCTTATCTTAGGAAACATGCACTTACTACTAAAACCAGCAATGACACCCCTTAACTTGTGTTCTCATTATACTAAATACATGTGGATTGCCTCCCACACCCATCCATTACTAAATAGTGCTATAAATAAGGCGGAAACTGGCTAGACATTCCCCAAACCTTTCTCCTTTGCTCTGATACACACACCTAGACAATGCTTCCCAGCCTTCTGTGCAAAAAGATGACTGAGCTCTGGATGAGTAGAGTGTAGACTGATGTTATGCACACTCATTCCAGATCTGGCCTACAATATCCTTCTATCCTATTCTCCATGTTCCCCTCTCCTCTCCACTAGCTGAGTGAGGAAGCCACGAAGGAGTGCAGATCCACAAAAAGAAAGGATCCTGGATCCCTGCATGACTACATGGAGGGCCTTCTATCTGCCAGCAATAGCCAGATTGAAAGTTATATGAACAAGAAATAAACTTTTATTTTCAATAAGCTACTAAATTTGGAATTTCTTAAAGCTGTTGTATCTACCCCTATCAGCAAAGAATAAGAATTCCAGTCACTACATAATCTCACCAAAATTTAGAGTTGTTAGACTTTTAAATTTGATATTCTGTCCACATGTGATTGTAATTGTGGCTTTACTTTGCTTTTTTTTTTCCAGATGACCTGTAATTTTAAGCATTTTCATTATGCTTATCACTCATTCGCTAGATCTTCATTTGAGACCTAACTAATCAAATCTTTTTTCCATTTTTATTTGGGAAGTTTATCTTTTTATTATTATGTTAGGAGTTATAGTTACATTCTGAATACAACATTTTGTCAAATATATAATTTTTGTCAGAAATATTTTTTTCCTAGTCTGCAGCTTGTCATTTCATTTTCTTAATGGTATGTTTCAAAGAGCAGAAGTTTTACATATTTACAAGTTCTAATTTATCAATTTTCCAACTTATGGCTTGTGCTTTAAAAAACAAAAATTAGAAATCATTTGCTAGCCGGGCTCGGTGGCTCAGCCTGTAATCCCGTGCCTTGGGAGGCTGAGGTGAGTGGATTGCCTGAGCCCGCGGGTTCGAGACCCGCCTGGGCAACTTGGCGAGACCTCATCTCTACAATAAATAAAAAATTAGCCGGGCATGGTAGCGCGCGCCTGTAGTTCCAGCTACTCGGAAGGCTGAGGCGGAAGGATCGCCGGAGCCCAGCAGGTCGAGGCTGTGGTGGCCGGGAGCGGCCACTGCACTCCAGTCTGGGCGACAGAGTGAGACTCCAACTCAAAAAAAATAAAAAAAAATTAAAAAAAAAAAGAAAAATGCAGAGAAAGGCAAACCTAATTGACATATAAAAATTGATTTGCACATATATTTGAGATGGCAAGGAATCAATTCAGAAGGTAGAAGAAAGGGTCTTTTAGGGCTTTGCTAGCAGTAGAAAAGGGAGATTCAGAGAGTAGCAGCTTGGATGGATAGAACACAGGAAGGCACTGTTCAAGAAGGATTTTTAGGAAGCATAATTTTTTGTTGTTACTAAGTGTGATGAAATTCCCTTTCTTCTCATCAGGCTTCATAAAGACATAAGTTATTTTTCAAGGACTTGGGAGACAGATTTATGTTTCTGAGCAGTGTGGGTGCCACATGGCAACAGGCCTCAAAGCAGAAGCAGGCAGGGCCAGATTTATTTGTTCCGGCTGTGTAAGATTCCCTGCTTGCTCTGCTATGGGACAGCCTGAAGTCCACACCCACTCACACCTATTTTTGGTCTGGGTTGGGTAGATTGGGGGCAAGTAAGAGGCTAATTGACCCCTTATCAGCAGTTTCACTCACCAAGCCACTCCCAGACTTTTATTTGTTTAGTGGGAGGCCTGGGTCATTCTTCTGGTGGGAAAAAACTTCCCCAGAATAAACTACTAAGTCTGTGGACAAAAGAACTCAAAGGTTATTACTATTTTCTACTGAGCCATTTTTAAAAAAATGACTTTACTTTGTTTGTAGTGGACACTGTAGAGTGCTGCCCAGACCCAGCCTCTCCTTTCAGGCCAGAAGTACTCCCTCCTCCAGCTGTCGGAAGGGTTAATGGCTGACAGCTCCCAGCTAATCCCTTTCCCCTGTAATTATCTTCCTATGACGTGAGCCATTTCACTAATGTTACTTCCTCCTTTCCAGGGTGGCCCCTTTCAACAACTGGTCAACATTCCCAATTAGGGGACAACTCTTCAGGGCCATCCCAGTTCCAGAGTCCCTCACTTGGTGCAAGGAAGCAGATGGTGAAGCCGACTTACCTACCAACTGGCTGGAAATAAGGACCCATTGCAAGTAGCTGGTGAAGCCCAGATAGAGACTGGCACACAGTAGCAGTGTGATTCACACTTTCAGGAAGGGAATGCACTGGCTAGGGCAATGGAACCAGTTTCTGAGAAGCATGAGGAAATAGTAATTATAAGGATAATGGAATCAGATGGCTGTTGCTAGGGGCAAAAGATGTTCTGGAGAAAGGAAAGACTGAAGGTGATTAATTAGCCATTAAATCAGCTGAACAAAAAAGGCAGAGGGCTTTTTTGTCAAAGTACAATGAGACTAGACACTCATCTCCTATTACCGGAGGGCAGATAAAGTTGAGGATCAGGCTTAGCACTTCAGCACAGAAGTAGCAAAGCTCTCCGAAAGATTGACTTCTCAGGGGCTAAGGAGCTTCAGGGCTTGGCCAATGTGCACCATCAGAGCGGAAAGAGCTTTATGAATGGGGTCAGATTCTAGGGAATGGGACCAAGAGGAAGAAGAACATGATGTTGGCTGAGGGAGTGCTGATTGATATGGGAACATTCACCTAGGTATAGGATTTAATACCCTGGCATGGTACACTGCTAGGATGGTTTTTAGACACTTGGAGAAAGTGATGCCCACACTAAATGAGAAGTGAATGCCAGAGCTTTTGTTGCAGACAGTGGAAAATAGAATCAAATGTCTCATAGAAGGGGGTCTGTTTGAGTAGATTAGTTATGTAAGAATGGAGAACCCATCAGATGACTATTTTCCATGGTAGGTCTCAGAGGACATTTCATTTACCAAAGCAATAAAGAAGGCTCTGGTAAGAGAGCAATTCATCTTGACCAGAATCAACAAATATTCCAGCTCTCAGTTTGCCTTTCCTGTTTACAAGGCCCCAGACAAGGGCTTACAGAGTGCTAGGGGATTCTATAACAGATCAAATTGGAATAAGGAACAAACTCAATCCTGGCCATGGGATTCATTGACCCTGTCCACACTGCCCCACACAGATAGAGCAGTGGAATGCCTTGTGGATGTGCAACTGAGACGCCAGCTTGGAGGTGATGTCTTATAGTAGATTATCTAAAGCAACAATAGTCATATGGTGTAGTGTCTCTAACAGGTAGAATATATGATTCTGAGAACCAAAAAGTAGAAGTTGGAGAGGCTTGACTGACCCACACTCCCAGAGACCCACTTGGAGAATATTTGCTCCCTGTCCCTAAACTCTGCGCCCTGTGATTTTAGAGGTATTGGCTCCCAAAAAGAGTATGTTCCACTGGGGTACACAGCAGTGATCTTGTTCAATTTCAAGTGTTGACTGCCCAGTGATTTCAGGCTCGTTCTGCCAAGACATCAGCAGGCATGAAAAGAAGCTGCAGGCTTGAAGGGGTAATTGACCTAATCATCTGGAGGAGGTTGGTCTGTTGTTCTAAAATGGGGACAGGTGGCCAGACTTGGTGGCTCAGCCTGTAATCTCAGCACTTTGGGAGGCTGAGGTGAGTGGATTACCTGAGCCTCAGGGTTTGAGACCCACCCAGGCAACTTGGCAAGACCTCATCTCTACAATAAATCAATAATTAGCCAGGCGTGGTAGCGTGCACCTGTAGTTCTGGTTACTTGGAAGGCTGAGGTGGAAGGATCGCCGGAGCCCAGCAGGTCGAGGCTGCGGTGGCCGGGAGCGTGCCACTGCACTCCAGTCTGGGTGACAGAGTGAGACTCCAACTCAAATAATAATAATAATAATAATAATAATAATAAAAAAATGAGGACAGGGAAGAATAGATCTGACCCCAGGTGATCCACTTGGTACTCCTTGGCAGCAGTAGGAGCCTGAGGAGGGAAAGTGACCAAGATTTCAGGCCCCTCAGGGGTAAGAGTCTGGGTCATTCTACTTAAGAAAGCCCAGAGACCAGAAAAAGTGCTATATAAGGGTGAGAGGACTCTATCATGGATAGTAGAAGATGGAGATAATGGGTACAAGTGTATCTCGTTTTACTGCACTTAGCAGATATTCTTTTTTTTTTAATTTTTAAGATGGAGTCTCACTCTAACACCCAGGCTGGAATGCAGTGGCACACTCACGGCCGCTGCAGCCTCGGCCTGCCGGGCTCAGGTGATCCTTCCACCTCAGTCTTCCAAGTGACTGGAACCTCAGGCATGTGACACCATGCCCGGCTGATTTTTCGATTTATTATAGAGAAGAGGTCTTGCCATGTTGCTCAAGCTGGTCTTGAACCCCTGAGTTCAGGTTATCCTCTCACCTCTGCCTCCCAAAGTGTTGGGATTATAGACATGAGTCACTGCGCCCAGCTAGATATTCTATTTTAATATATTCTATTTTTACTGGGACCCTGCATCCAGTAATTCTACCCAGGCCATTTTCCCGACAGCATGTGTTCCCTTCATGTTTCTTTGTCCCATGTTGGTAATTCTTACAATATTTCAAACTTTTCCATTATTATTATATCTGTTATAATGATCTATGATCAGTGATCTTTGATATTACTATTGTAATTTTTGGGGGGGAGGTGCCATGAACCTGCATCCATATAAGATGGTGAATTTAATTGACAAATGTTATGTGTGTTCCGACTGCTCCACTAATCAACTGTTTCTTGTCTCTCTTCCTCTCCTCGGGCCTCCCTATGTTAGTGAGAAAGGAATGTTGAAAGCCAAGATGGGCCAAAAGCCAGGTTTCGCACACCAAACAGTCGAGTTGTGACTGCAAAGGAAAGCTCTTGAAGGAAATTTAAAGTGCTATTCCAGAGAACACATGAATGATAAAAGTGAAACAGTCTTATTGTTGATATAGAGAAAGTTTGAGCGGCCTAGTTAAAAGATCAAACCAGCCGCAATCATAAGCCAAAGCCTCATCTAAAACAAGACCCTGACTCTCTTCAATTTTATGAAGGTTGAGAGAGGTGAAAGCTGCAGAAGAAAAGTTTGAAGTTGGCAGAGGTTGGTTCACAAGGTTTAGGAAAAGAGGTCATCTTCATAACATAAAAGTGCAAGAGAAAGCAACATGTGCTGATAGAGAATCTGTAGCAAGTTATCCAGAAGATCTAGCTAAAATAATTTATGAAGGTGACTGCACTAAATGGCAGATCTATGGTATAGATGAAACAGCCTTCTATTGGGGGAAGGTGACATCTAGAACTTTCATAGCTGGAAAGGAAAAGTCAATGCTTGGCTTCAAAGCTTCAAAGAAGAGGCTGATTCTTTGTTAGGAAATAATGCAACTTGACTTGAAATTGAAGCCAGTGCTCATTTATCATCCCAAAATCTTAAGGCCCTTAAGAATTATGCTAAATCTACTTTGTCTGTGTTCTGTAAATGGAATAACAAAGTCTGGATGACATCACATCTGTTTAGAGCATGATTTGCTGAATATTCCAAGCCTACTGTTGAGCTTTATTGTCTAGTAAAAAGGATTCCTAGTGAAAAGGACACTAGACTTGGAGGCAGCGGATGTAGCCTCAAGGTCTGAGTCACTTACTACTGGTGTTATTTTGAGAATGTTTTAGGCCACTGAAACTTTGAGAGATCCCAGAGTAGGTTAGATCCTGTTTTGATTCCTTTTTTTGCAAAGAGAATAATTGGAAGTGACAGAAAGCAAACATAGAGACTAGTTGGAATGATTTCAGTCTCCCTATGCCTTGCAAAGTGCTGTGCCAAGTAGTACCCAGAAGTACTCACATTACTTCTTCCACCTGGAGGTTGGCGCTGCCCAGTATACTCAGTTTTGGGCAGATGGTGTTTGGTGATAGAGAAAAGTTATTGGGTATCTGAAGTAGGTACTTGATTAGCAGAACTCAGAACTAGGCTAAGATAAGGTGTCTGACCTGAAAAAAACCCCATCATATTATGTTCCATGATCTCAAAAATTTTAAGAGGAGTAGAACTGGTGGACATTAATACCACGTGACATTAGCAGACACTATGTAGACGATAGTTATTTTAACCTATTTATGGTTGGGCTACTGGCTTTTCTTTAACTTTTCAAGAAATGTTATTGCGGTACTAAGCTAAGTGCTAGGGATATAAAGGTGAATAAAACAGTTCCTGTCCTCCAGAAAGCTCATAATTTAATGACGGAGACAGTCACTGAAAAGATTGTACTACAATATGTAATTATAACTTATAGGACAATGTGGTAACCACAGCTGTAAAGAATGGCTTTCTTCTCTCGTTGTGAATTATGTGTTTTTGAGATTTAATGTTTTAAACATATCTTGGACTCAATTTAAGCAAAATTAAGAAGTTAGAAGCCTAAAAATTGGAAAAGAGGAGGCAAAAATTTAATTACCTGCAAGTGAAGAAACTGCTATCTGGCAACCATAAGAGACTAAGGTTAAAACAAAACAAAACAAAACAAAAACAGGAAAACAAACAAAAAATTAATTAGCATAAGAGATACTGTAAATTAATATTCAGAAATAATTAACCTTCATATAAACAAACAACTGTTGGAAATATATAGAAAAGACCCCACTTGCAAAAAATTTTAAAAAGCTAAAATACATAGGTATAATTTTTTTTTTGAGTCAGAGTCTCACTCTGTTGCCCAGGCTGGAGTGCAGTGGCATGTTCACGGCCACTGCAGCCTTGACCTGCTGGGCTCAGGTGATCTCCTGTTTCAGTCTTCCAAGTAGCTGGAACTACAGGCACGCGCCACTATACCCAGATAATTTTTTGATTTATTGTAGAGACGAGGTCTCACCAAGTTGCTCAGACTGGTCTCAAATCCCTGTGCTCAGGCAATCCTCTCACCTATGCCTCCCAAAGTGCTGGGGTTATAGGCATGAGCCACCACGCCCGGCTCCTAGGTATAAATTTAACAAAAGGTGCATACTAACTATCTAAAGAAAATTTTAGAACACTAGTGAGGAACACAAAAAATAATTTAAATAAGTGGAAAGTCAAAGCATAAGGTTATTCATTGCAGTATTTCTTGTGATAATAAAACAATTTGAAAGTCCATCAACAGAGAATTTGTTAAAACTTTTTAGAAAGGAAAACAATCTTGGACTGAAGAAATGTGTGTCAGGGGATTTGTGAAGAGTTTCATTTTCTCCCGGTGGCAACTGAGTCTCTGAGAAGTTTCAGACAGTATTTGGGTAAATGAGTGAAGCTAATGATCTGAAATATGGTGTAATCACTTCTTGGTTCTGGAAGTTAGAGTCCTCTCTGTTCTGTAATGAGCTAAGGGCTGGAGAAAGAAATATAGGAACTTTATAGTTAGGATTAGGAATACAGACAGGCCTATTAATTCTGAAAGAAAGTTGCGGTATCTTCACAAAGACTTGCAAACAAATGTTCACAGAGCATTATTCATAATAGTCACAAGTTGGCTACAACCTAAATGACCATGGACTGTTGAAATGATAGACAGACTATTATAACCGTACAACAGAAAACTACAGCACTAAAAAGGAATAAACTAGATGAATCTCAAGAACCTTATGCCCAGTGAAAGAAGCCAGACACAAGCAAGTATATGATTTCACTTGTATGAAGTATCCATAAAATGTAAAACTACAGAGAGAGTAAATAGATTCATGGTTCCCTATGGCTGGGATGGGGACAGGGGAGGGAAGACAGAGATTAATAGCAAATGTGTTTGAGGATTCTTGTTGGAGTGATGAAAATATTTTCTAAAGAAAGTTTATGCTGATGGTTGCACAATTTGATACATTTACTTCATGATCATTAAATTGTACTCTCTTAAAGAGTGAATTATAGGACATGCAAAATGCATCAATAAAATTATTTAAAAGTTCCTTTGGAAGATGGCATCTAGTTTTGTGGCTTTTCAGCCTCTCCAGTGAGGAGTCTCAGTTGGTGGCCTTTTCCTTCCTCTCCTACCTCACAGTTTGCTTTTGCCACCTAGAATCAGCCGTAACAAGGACTGGTGTACTCCGAGAAAGGGTCAGGGAAGAAGGCAGGCCTTTCAGGGAACATAGAGTGTCAGAGACTTTTCGGTTCCAGAGGGAGAAAGTGGGAAAGGTCAGGGTCAGTGCAGGATGGCCTGAGCCAGGAGGGGTTGGGAGAAGGAAGCCCCTTTCTCTGCCAGGCCTGGGGACTGGAGCAAAGCATGCAAGGACTCAGGGGAAAGAGGGAAAGTATAAACCCAAGCCAAGGCCAGACAGAACTCTACGGGGCTCTTTCTGCCAGGTAAGCTAGGAAGTAGGTTTCAATTATGTCTTGGAGTTGGTGGAGTTTCCATTCTGTATTGACCTTCTTCCTGGTGGCCAGGGGGCTGGGGGTAAGGGGAACAACTCAGGTCCCAAGCCTACAGAGGTAATGCCACACTAGCTAGACAGCATTACTAACTATATGTGCCATTCAGGGGATACAAACTCAGATTGGGTGGGGCAAGGGACTGTACGGAGGCCTTTAAGATTGTGCCCCATTCAAGAATTTCATCATTCTGTGGCTGACTCTGTGAGGTTTCGGAAAGTTATACTAGTAATTAGACTTCCAGGGTATTGCCATGGGACTGACAGGTAAGAGAGATGTGAAGGGGAGTGGAGGATATTAAAGGCTACAGTCCTTGTTAGGAAAAATGCAAAAAACGGAAAGAAAGGTCCGGGACCCTATGGAAAAGGCTCAAGGTGCGACTTGGTGATCAGACTGCAGCTTTGCAAACCACAGACTGGCTTCTAGCCCCAGGCTACCTCTCATTGTTTATGTGTTTGTCTTTGAAGAAGCTAAATAAGCCTTCAGAATGTGGGCTTCCTTGTTTGTAAAATAGAGATATAGCAGCGCCTTCTGCACAGAAATTCTCAGGGGATGAAAGAATATAAAGCATCTAAGTGCTTGGCACAGTCCCAGGCACACAGCGTATGCTCCATACACACTAGAAATTCGTATTATTATGACGATTCTCTTTTATTCTGTAAGAAGTGGTGAGATTGCGCAAGGGGGAATGTCAGAGGGGCATTTCCTCTTTCACAAGCGCAAATAACTGTCAGACTGCACTTCCACTTTTCTTTTGAACGTCATCCTGAGAAATTGATCCCAAAGGACATGATCAAAATCAAGGTATGGGTGTCAAAAGATCTTTTATTTTTCACCCTGTCTCTCTAATCTTGAAACCAGCCAGAGTAAAGGTATCTTGGTGACCCATAGCAACCATCTGCAGAGACAAAGGTGCTTTCTGTTCTGGTCAGAGGAGGAATTGTATTGCAACCTTCTCAGTCAGAATACCAGGACTGACTTCTTGCACTGTGCCTGAATTGTTGCCAATAATCCATTTTAACCTCTTTTAAGTTCTTAACGGTGGCTTAAATGACTGCGATGGTTTGGGGTGGCAGAGGAGTGGGGAACAACTTTTTGAGCCTTAAATATGCACAAATAAATTAAGTGGCTATTTAATATTGAGCGTGTTAATCTGTATTTGTAATACAATGAGTAAGATAGATGTATTATTTAAAATGTCCTGTTGTTTCAATGTTTTAAGAGTTATGAGATGGTGGATGTGCTTGTACTTGAATTAAATTAGCAATATTGGTCACCGTCTATCATGTAAACTTAATTTAAGCCTTAGGCTGTAATTTCCCTTTTTATAGTCAAGTATGTCTTCATCCCTCAAGGGAATGCCAAGGTCACCAAATCATTCCTTTGCTCAGCCAGGATGTTTAGTTTCCACTAGGTAGTTTTAGTTTAAGGCTACAGAACTTAAACTTCCTCGGGAATGTCAGTTTTGCCATGTAGCTTCTAAGCCATAGTTTTCATACCCTGGAAAGTTCTGTGAATATCCCAGTATTTAAAAAATAAATCCTGACCGGGCTCAGTGGCTCAGCCTGTAATCCCAGCACTTTGGGAGGCCGAGGCTAGTGGGTTGCCTGAGCCCCTGGGTTTGAGACCAGCCCTGGCAACTTGGCAAGAGCTCGTCTCTACAAAAAATAAATACATAAAAAAATAAATAAGTCCTTTGTGTGCTTAAATTAGCTGGAGTTGGCTTCAAGAGACCCAGCTGCAAGAGAGAGCAGGAAAATCCATCTTTCTTCCAGGAGCTGTGACCTCTTCCTCATGAGGACTCTACTCTATGGACCAAGGAGACAATGGACATGTGAGTCTCTGCCACCTGAGTTTCTTTCACCTTAAAAAAACTCAAACAGGGCAACCCCTTTGGGTCCCCTCCCACTGTGGGAGCTTTTCTGTCCTCTCAATAAACCCTGCTTAAAAAAAAAAACAAAAAA
>CAUYQG010022285.1:0-18432 GCA_963574415.1 Tarsius wallacei
AAACAAAACTGTATTGGGGCACCACAAACCACGCTCATATATGGTAATGAACTTAATCAACAAATGTGTATGTTCTGACTGCTTCACCAACCTGCCATCTTTCTCCTCTCCACAGGCCAATCTATTCCCTGAGACACAACAATATTAAAACCACACCGATTATTAACCCTATGATGGTCTCTAAGCATTCAAGTGAAAGGAAAATTGCACATCTGTCACTTGAAATCACAAGCTAGAAAAGATTAAACTTAGTGAGGAAGGCGTGTCAAAGACTGAAATAAGCCAAAAGCTAGGCCTCTCTTGCCACATAGTTAGTCAAGTTTTGAACGTAAAGAAAAGCCAGGCTCGGTGGCTCAACCTGTAATCCCGCGCATTGGGAGGCCGAGGTGAGTGGATTGCCTGAGCCCGCAGGTTCGAGACCCGCCTGGGCAACTTGGCGAGACCTCATCTCTACAATAAATCAAAAAATTAGCTGGGTGTGGTAGCACGCACCTGTAATTCCAGCTACTCGGAAGGCTGAGGCGGAAGGATCGCCGGAGCCCAGCAGGTCGAGCCTGCGGTGGCCGGGAGCAGCCACTGCACTCTAGTCTGGGTGACAGAGTGAGACTCCAACTCAAAAAAAAAGAAAAAGTTGAAGGAAATTAAAAGTACTACTCCAGTGAAACAGCTTTATTGCTGATACAGAGAAAGTTTGAGTGTCTGGAAAGATCCAACCAGACACAACATTCCCTTAAGCCAAAGCTTAATCCAGAGCAAGGCCTTGACTCTCTTCAATACTGTGAAGGCTGAGAGAGGTAAGGAAGCTTCCGAAGAAAAGCTGGATGCTAGCAGAAGTTGGTTCATGATGTTTGAGGAAAGAAGCCCTCTATAACATGAAAGTTCAAGGTGAAGCAGCAAGTGCTGATGGAGAAACTACACCAAGTTATCTAGAGGACCTAGCTAAGATCATTGATGAAAGTGAATACACTCAACAACAGATTTTCAGTATAGACCAAACAGCCTTCTATTGGAAGAAGATGCCATGTAGGACTCGCATAGCTACCGAGAAGAAGTCAATGCCTGCTTCAAAGCTTCAAAGCACATGCTGATTGTCTCGGTAGGGTCTACTACAGCTGGTGACTTGAATTTGAAGCCAATGTTCATTTACAGTTCTGAAATCCTAGGGCCCTCAATGTACATCTACTCAGACTGTGCTCTAGAAATGGAACAACAAAGATTGGATGACAGCACATCTCCTTATAGCACGGCTTAGTGAATACTTTAAGTCCACTGTTGAGAACTATTACTCAAAAAATAAGATTTCTTTAAAAATATTACTGCTCAATCCCTTTCCCTTGGCAGGCAGTGCGGAGGCTGCACGATGCCCAGAGTTATCGTAAAAGACGTGAACCAGCAGGAGCTCATCAGAGCCCTGGCAGCCTTCCTCAAAAAGTCCGGGAAGCTGAAAGTTCCCGACTGGGTGGACACGGTCAAGCTGGCCAAGCATAAAGAGCTTGATCCCTACGACGAGAACTGGTTCTACACACAAGCTGCCTCCACAGCACGGTACCTTTGGGATGGTGCTAGGGTTGGCTCCATGACCAAGACCTGCATGGGACGTCAGAGAAACGGTGTCATGGCCCACTGGGTCCTTCAAGCCCTGGAAGGGATGAAAATGGTGGAAAAGGACCAAGATGGGGGCCGCAAACTGATACCTCAGGGACAGAAAGATCTGGACAGAATCGCCGGACAGGTGGCAGCTGCCAACAAGAAAAGCATTAGAACAAAGGATGCTGGGATGATAAATTACCTCATTCGTAAAATAAATAAAATATGACTGCTCATAGACAATACACCTAGTCACCCAAGATCTCTGATGAAGATGTACAAAGAGATTCACGTTGTTTTCATGCCTGCTAATACAACATCCATTCTGCAGCCCATGGATCAAGGAGTAATTTTGACTTTCAAGTCTCACTATTTTGAGAAATACACTTTATAAGGTTATAGCTGCCATAGATCGTGACTTATTTCTCAGGTGGATCTAGGCAAAGTAAATTGAAAACCTCCTAGAAAAGATTCACCATTCTAGATGCCACTAAGGACATGCATGATTCATGGGAGGAGGTCAAACATGAAGGTAAACAAGAGTTTGGAAGAAGTTGATTCCCACCTTTATGGATGACTTTGAGGAGTTCAAGACTTCGGTGAAGAAAATCACCGCTGATGCAGTGGAAATAGCAAGAGAACCAGGATTAGAAGTGGAGTCTGAAGACAAGACTGAGTTGTTGCTATCTTATGATAAACTTGAACAGATGAGGAATTGCTTCTAATGGATGAACAAAGAAAGTGCTGTCTTGGATGGAATCTACTCCTGGTAAAGATGCTGTGAACATTGTTGAAATGACATCAGAGAATTTAGAATGTTCCATAAACTTCGTTGATAAAGCAGCAGCTGGGGTTGAGAGGACTGACTCCAATTTTCAAAGAAGTTCTACTGTGGATAAAATGCTACCAAGCAGCGTTACATGCTAGAGAGAAATGTTTCGTGAAAGCGAGAGTCAGCCACTACAGCAAACTTCATTGTTGTCTTGTCTTAAGAAGTTGCCGGCCAGGCTTGGTGGCTCAGCCTGTCATCCCGCACCTTGGGAGGTGGAGGTGAGTGGATTGCCTGAGCCCGCGGGTTCGAGACCCACCTGGGCAACTTGGCGAGACCTCATCTCTACAATAAATCAAAAAAATTAGCCGGGCTTGGTAGTGCGCGCCTGTAATTCCGGCTACTAGGAAGGCTGAGGCGGAAGGATCGCCGGAGCCCAGCATGTCAAGGCCGCAGTGGCCAGGAGCGGCCACTGCACTCCAGTCTAGGCGACAGAGTGAGACTCCAACTCAAAAAAAAAAAAAAAAAAGTTGCCACAGCCACCCTAACCTTCAAAAACCCCCATCCTAATCAGTCAGTAGCCATCAACATCGAGGCAAGACCCTCCACCAGCAAAAAAATGATGACTCACTGAAGGCTCAGGCAATCATCTGTATTTGTAGCAATAAAGTATTTTTTAATTAAGGGATGTACATTTTTAAGATAGAATGCTATTGTACACTTAATAGACCACGGTGTAGACTGTAGTGTAAACATAACATTTCTATGCACCAGGAAGCCAAAACATTCATGTGATTTGCTTGATTGCAATTCACTTTATTGTGGTGGTCTGGAACCGAACTCACAACATCTCCAAGGTATGCCTGTGCTTTTATTATCTAAAGTTAGAGATGAGAAATCTATGGGTCAGAGAGGGCAAGTGATTTTCCCTGTAGGCATCAGAGTCCGGGCCTGACTGTGTCTGTAGCCCTCGGGCCCATGCCGGATGCTTCTGCCTCTGGTAGGCAAGGTCGGAAGAGGAATGGGTTGAACCTTTGAGTACCAGATTGAGAAGATGGGCCTTAATGACAAACAGAAGAGCTCCAAGAAGGAATGTTGAGCAGCAGAATGACATAAAGAGAATTATGTCCAGGGACTATTAACCTGGCAGCTGAATGTAGGAGGGGTGACAGGCAGGAAACTAGAGGGAAACTTGGAAGTTTTCCAGGGAATAAATAATGATGGTCTGACTGGAGAGGCTGTGATGGAAAGAGTGAGGATAGGGAGAGACAGGCGGCATCATCAAGGGCTTGGGAGCAGACCAAATAAGAATGAGATCCATTCAAATATTATTCTGTGGGTTTTAAGACTGGAAAGGTGGAACAGCTCTTAGAAACAGGAAGTCCAGGAAGGGAAACAGGTTTGCGAAGAAGGGAGCATGTTGTGTTGGGATCATCTGGAATTGACAATGCTGAAAGATGGTGGTTGGTGAAGATGTTTCTCAGACTGTTGGACAATGCAGGTGGCAGACTTCAGCTGGAGAGGTCCGAGCACCCATGCAGGAAAACTATGGCAGGTGGTGTGATGGTGGGGGTCTGCTGGGGATCTCAGGGCTGAAACCTACACATTTAAGCATTTAGGAGTTTCCAAGATCCTGGCTGGCTCCCTGCCTGCTAACCCAGCCAGTCAACAGTCTATCCATGCACACCAATCCTACCAATCATCCATGAACAGATAACAAAGGAATATCGGGCATTTGAGAATATCTCAAAAATGAATAAGAAAGACCGAGATAAACCAACACAAACTGATGACCCCAGAGGAACTGACAATAATTCAGTGAGCCAAAATTATTCTCATTTGTATTCTGCAAGAGTTTGAGACAAAATTGTATTCATGAAAGGAGAGCATGCCGCCATTATGAAAGAACAATCAGCAACTCAGAAAGGCTTCTTTGAAATAAAAATGATCCATGTTATAGTAAAAAAAGATTCTAATAGCGAAATTGGAGATAAATTTAGGGAAACATTCCAGAAAGCAGACCAACTAGTTATCAACCTCTGAGACATAATACGAAAAAAAGATGGGCCGGGTACAGTGAGCTCATGCTGGTATTCCCAGCACTCTAGGAGTCTAAGATGGTAGGATCCCTTGAAGCCAAAAGTTCAAGATGAGCCTGAGCAATGTAGTGAGACACTGTCTCTGCAAAAAATAAAATAAAACAAAATAATTAAAAGCCCAGATGATGAATGCCAGAGGGCCAACTCTGACCAAATAAATAACCCAAGACGAAAAGCTTGAGTCTACGTGTTAAGTGAGTCCATCAGGTTCCCAGCACAAGGAATAGAAGAACCATACCCAGAAATATCCCTGTAAAACTTCCACACCAAGAAGTCTAGAGCTATAGAGATAGGCCACATTCATGGAGGCTGTGGGCTTGAGAGCAAAGTGGACAGAGGAGCTACCTCCATGTAAAGGCTTCGATCTTAAGGGGCTACCTTGGGCAGCACAGTGGAAAGCCCTGTTAGTCAGAATTTAATTCCCTCCTATGTTTGCCCTAACCTTCAGAAGAGAACCTCCTTTTCACAGATCAGTCCACAAGAAGGGTCTGATGCTGTCGAAGGGTTGGAGTGATTAAGAAGGAAGAGTCTCCTCCCCTCCCATCATTGGAGGGACACTGGCTCACCAGGAACAAGGCTCTGAGTTACCAAGGCATCCTGGCATCAGCGAAAAGGCAAGCAACCCTTGAGAAGACAAAGGGCCCAGACAGCTTTTTGACTGATGGGCGGGAGTGGAGAAGGACCCCCCTCGGAGAAGGGAAAACGCTTGAGTTTCAGTTGAGCGTCTCACATTCGATTGCAATGTCCTGTGTATCTGTCTGCTCTGGTACCTGTAAGCCTTGGGAGAGAAGGTCCGCATCTTATTGTGCATTCTTAGCCTGCACTCATCCAGTCCTGGTGCATAATAGGAGCTCAGTAAATACTGAATGGCCATAAGGATAGATGGAGGAATGGATACATTTCCACTTTTTAAAAAATATACTTGGAAAAGGTGACAGTGACTGCAGCCCTGCCGCTGAAAAGTACGCACGTCCTCCATTATTAAAAGGAGCTCAGCGTGATTGAGCCTTCTTGTCACTCCTAACAACAGAAAAGACCATTTTGCCTGTCATTCTTCAAAAAAAGTTGCAAATCATAAGTTTATATGGATGATTAAGGCTTCACCTGTAAGAGAATTATACTGCAGAGAAACCATAGAGCACAGCATTTTCATCCCACAACCATTCTTTAGAGCGCATCTTTCATTCCTGCTTCTAGGACTGTTTTCCTGCTCTGTGCCTCAGTGACGGTCGCTTAAATAAGACAGAATAGTTAATTCTCTCTGGAACAAAGGAAGTCCAAAGGTAGTCCATCCAAGCGCATCCAGTATCTGTCTTTCTGTCTCGGCATCGTGGCATCCTCAAGGTCACTTCGTGGCCTCTCCATGGTCCGAGACAGCAGCCAACCAACACACGCCAGGAGGCATCAAAAAGAAGGGGGTAACAGCATGTCCTGCACCCTCTACACAAGTTGATAAAGAGGCATCTTGTGAGACCAAAAGGACCCCTTGCTTTACACTCTCTTGACCTCCCAGCCGTGATAGACGCTGGGAAAAACAGTGTCTTTCAACTGAATAAGTCAGGGCCCTATAACCACAAAAGAAGGGGATAATGGTACCGGGGAACAAGTCGGGCTCCACCACATGGCAGTCAGATGTATTCCTGGGGACCTCATCTTAAAGCCCTCTTCCTTCTCATCCTCTACTCTTAAGGCAACGAACCCATCATGTCCCTGGCTTTCAGTGCCATGATACACCACTGATGACAAACCCATCTTTTTTCAGTACTCCGTGCTCCCTTGACCAGAGGTCTTTGTAGTTGCTTTCTTTGTTTGTATAGACGGTTGGCCTTCGAATCCCAAATGAACCCTATACTGTGATCTTGCACTTGAACCTAGGTGTGACTAGGTTTGAATGACGTTTGAATCAGAATACTGTCAGTAGCCAGAAAGCTGAAGAAACATGGAAAGGAAAAGGGCTGAGTGGGCCATTTCTTTATGATGCAGCATCTGCACTGGGAGAGTCTCTGAAAGCACTGAGAAGGAGTGAGAGGGCTGAACTGCCCTGTTTCCATCTCCCTCACTGATTCCAGTGAGACACACTTGGCTGCCTCCTTGCTGCCCGCCTGTTCGTTCCCTGGGCATTCCCTGGTGACAGATCTTCACGTCTATCCCTGCAAACTCCTGGCCAGCCTGGAGTATCTTGCAAGCAATCTGGATATTAAAAATCTCGGTCCAAGAAGTTTTATTTTATTGAACATTATAGAATTATAATATGAAGCATGGGTAATGAGAACCATTCACATACAATCAACGGGAAGAGGATGAAGGCTATTCCGTGGAGGGGCTGGACTAGGTACCGTGGGGAGTCCAAACCTCCCTTCCACAAAGCTTGGATGCACACTTGGGTTCCAGAACATTCCACTTCCACTCTACTTTCTTCAACAGTTTCTTGTTTGAGTTTCTACTCCATGTTGGGCACTCGGTTAAAGCACTTGAGATGCAAGGATATAAATTACTCAGACTAGGGAATGGTTCTGTTTTTTCTGAATTTTAAAAATGAAGGATTGAGGAGGATCAATTCTTGTTTTGGAATAAAAAGAACATTATTTATTTTTAACAGAGTTGTCGGCATTCAATTCGCCTGTAATGCATTTTTTAGATCTCGGAGATTATTATCATTAGCTGTCTACTTTCAAGATTTATTTTTTTCCTCAAATTTATTTTTATAGCATCCCAAATAAAATATGTTTTGTTAAAAATTAGTTCCATTTCCCTTCCAAATAATATTGAACTAAATAACCCCGAAGTTTATCTAGATTTTTTAAAAACGAATGCTTGTCACTTATATTCACATCATTCTCGTTAAAGGCATTTGGGTGTTCTCAATTTTCTACCAATTTGACTATTGATGTATGCGGTTGTCTTTCTGCTTTGGTAGGATGATATTAGAACTACTAAGTGATTCTCATTTACTTACTAGAAAGAACCACAAGGGAAATGCTCCAAAAGCTTAAGGATAACCCGTCTAAGAAAAGAACATATTTTCTTGAAGCCCAAATTGGAAATAAGACTTAACTCTTCTTTTGTTCAGAAAAAGAAATTCTTTCAGAATATCTCTTAGGGGAGAATTAACAATGGCGCAAAGAAAAAAACAATTGTGATATACTAGGTTCAGTAACAGGGTTCCCGGAGACAGCACCCCAATATTTGATGTTTGGAATAGGGATAGAGGGGTGAGTACCTGCTATTTCAAAGTGGCCAGAAGTTTCCTTTTTAGCTAGATGTAGACACTGGCGTTCAAGCCGAGGGCAGACAACCTCTACATCTAGCTAAAAAGGTATTTTTGTGAACTTTCTAGTTCTGCAAAGTTAAACCCAGACCATCTTCTGCAACAGAGTGTTTGAGATAAAGAGGACATAAACTCTTCTCCATAGTAATATAAAAACTATCCTTACTATGAGTAAAGTTACATCTTTACAAGATTATAATAATAGTGACCTGGGAAAAGGAAAGGTTTCCTCCTCCCTCAGGCAAAAGAAGGGTTGGGGCCCTGGACTGGTCAAGGGCACATTTATGTGAAAGAGATGTGCCAACACTGGAATTAGGGTGATGGCCTGAAGACTAAGGCGGAAGGTTTACAGGAGATGCTGTGTAGATGGGCGTGAGGAGTGGAACCAAAGGCAGCGATACCCAGCATCCAACGGTGGGAACCTTTCTCCTGAGCTGCAATTCCATTCTACCCACCTCATGCCTTCAGTAAAATTGTGTTAGATGTCACTGCACCGTCTGAGCTGTGCTCTGGGAATTAGTAGTGAGGCAGGCTTGGGGCCTAGCAACCCACGGCGAGGGGCAGCCGTCAGAAGCCATGACAAAATGGCAAGAACAGGGGCGAGAGAAAAGGGGCTGCATTTCAGGACAAACAGACAACAGGACAGGTCCGTGAGACACCTAAAGATTCCCTGTGGGCTCCCAGAAATGTTTGGAGGACACTTGTTTAAAAAATAACCCTTCTGATTCATGAAAGGTGGGAGCTCTGGAGGAATGGCCCCCAAGTTTAAGGATGTGGAGACAGCAATGTCACAGAGGTAGAGGAGATCCCAAGAAGAAACCTAGTGAGGGTACCAAGATCAATGGGGGAAAGAGTAGTCTTTTTAACAAATAATTATAGGACACCTGGATAGCCACATGCAAAATAATAAAATTGAACTTTTAACTCATATCCTAAAAAAACACTTCAAAATGGATCTAAAACTATAAAACTCTGAGTAGAAAATAGGGCTACATCTCTGTGGCCTCCGATTTGGCAATGAAATATTGAATATGACACCAAAAGCATACACAACAAAATAAAAAATAGATAAATTGGATGTCATCCAAGTTTAAAGACTTTTGTGCTTCATGGGACATTATAAGAAACCACAGAATAAAAAAAAAATGGAAATCATATATCTGATAAGGGTCTTGTATCCAGAATATATAAAACATTCTTACAACTCAATAACAAGACAGGCAAATAACCCAATTAAAAATGGGAAAAGAATCTGCATAGACATTTCTTCAGGTAAGATATGCAAATGCCCAATAAACAAGTATGTGGAAATATGCTCAACATCATTAATCCCAAGAAAAATGCAAATCAAAATCATGAGACATCACGTCACATCCACTAGGATGGGTATAATAAGAAAGGGAGATAAGCCGGGCTCGGTGGCTCAGCCTGTCATCCCACGCCTTTGGGAGGCTGAAGTGAGTGGATTGCCTGAGCCTGCGGGTTCGAGACCCGCCTGGGCAACTTGGCGAGACCTCATCTCTACAATAAATCAAAAATTAGCCGGGCGTGGTAGCACGCACCTGTAGTTCCAGCTACTTGGAAGGCTGAGGTGGAGGGATCGCCGGAGCCCAGCAGGTCGAGGCTGCGGTGGCCGGGAGCGACCCCTGCACTCCAGTCTGGGCGACAGAGTGACACTCCAACTCAAAAAAAAAAAAAAAAAAAAAAGGAGATAAAAAGTGTCAGCCAGGATGTGGGAAAATTGGAACCCTCATACACTGCTAGTGGGAATGTGAAATGGTACAGTCCCTTTTGAAGAGTCTGGCAGTTTCTCAAATGGTTAAAGAGAGTTACCATGTGACCCAGCAATTCCAGTCTTTGGCATACATAGTCATCCCTCCTGGGTATCCACAGGGGATTGGTTCCAGAACCCACACCCACACCCTGTGGCTACCAAAATACACAGATGTTCAAGGTTCTTATAAAAACCGGTGCAGTGTTTGCATATAAGCTATGTATATCTTCCTGTAACCTCTAGGTTACTCATAATACCTAATAAATGGTGAATGGTAAGTAAATAGTTGTTATGCTGTATTGTTTTAAATTTGCACCATTGTTTGTTGTATTGTTGTATTTTACTGTATTTTTTTTAAATTTTTGATCTGTGCTTGGTTGAATCCACACATGTCGAACCCACGAATATGGAAGGCCAATTGTCCCCAAGAGAGATGAAAACAGATGTTCACACAAAAATTTGCACAAGATGTTTATAGTAGAATTATCCACAATGATCAACCCAAATGTCCATCAATGGATGGATGGATAAACAAAACGTGGCTTATCCATCCAGTGGAATATTACCGAGCCATAAGAAGGACTGAAATACCGATTCATGTTATAACATGGAAAGACCTTGAAAACATTACGCTAGGCGAGGAAAGTCAGTCATAAAAGACCACATGTCATATGATTATATGTACGTGACATGTCCAAAATTGGCAAATCTTATAGACACAGAATGTAGTTTAATGGTTACCTAGGATGGGTAGAGGGGTAGTGACCACTAAATAATACAGGATTTCTTTTTAACTAGATTTTTAAAAGTTCTAAAATTGACTGTGGTGATAGCTGTGCATATCTGTGAATGAATATATTACGTTTTAAATAGGTGAATTATATGGTATGTAATTAATAGCTAAATAAGGTGGATACATAATATATGTTTAAAGTATAATAGAATATGTGTAATGTGTGTAAATAATACACCTCGTTTGCCTTCCACTTGAGATGCAATTGGACAAATCCTTCCAAAGACCAGGCTCTTTCCATAATGTTAAGGGCTTCCAGGGAAATGAGCATCAAAGTACCCTCAAGGGCAAAACACTGTCCTTCAGAACTAGGAGTATCAATTATCTGATGCATAGTCCCTTTGCTAAATTTCCTAAGAAATCTTTCTATTTCACGTCAGGGGTCTCAAAATGTAGACACCTGTAGGGACACACCAAGTAGCAGAAATGTGTAGCTGTGGCTCATTGTAAGGGAGCGAAGGGTCATTTGGTGAACTGGAGAGAACATCACAGCCCTGCAGCTGCGAACAGACATCTGGTGTCCTGCAACGTGCAGGCCCTGACAACTCACCAAGAACATTCGAAATGACAACAAAAGAATGAAATAGCACAAAACCAATACTAGGTCCAGCAAGGAAAGGCCATTACTGGATAAGATTTCTCTCACAGGCCACCCGTTCGTGATCTTTCTTGTAGAAGAGATGCGTGATAGCTGTTGGCCAACTTTCTCCAGGGCACATAAGTCAAAAAATCATCTTTCTTTCTTTCACACATCAGTGCCCTGGACTGATGAGTTAAAAATCTCCATTTCCACCAGGAGAATGTCCTATGTCTAAACCTCTGCTCCTGGGTCTCCCCTACTGGCTCGTGCTACCCCGGCTTCAAGTTCGCCGTGGCCAAAGGCAAGATGGATGGAGATGGTGGCCGGCCATCGCTTGTGCTCCCAACGTCTCTTCAGATTGCCTGGCAACATTATCTGCAAACTCGCTCTTGCTCCCCTCGGCTCCCAGCTTCAACCCTCCTCCCTCATTCGTGTTGAATTGATTTCTGGGGCTGCATCACTGGTCCATGTCCATCCCCCCCAGTGAGAGGTAAAAGGTTGCAGTCCCCGTGGGGTGCTTGTGCTGACTGTAAACCCATCCAGACTCCCACCGTGTGTTTGCACACAGCCCTCATCGCTTGAGCTCCCTTCCACAGGACGGGGCGCCACAGCACACATTTTAGCCAAGTGCATTCTGGGAGTTGAAATACGAGTAAAAGGATACTTGGCAGTGAAGGACAGTAGGACACCCCAATCTTCGTGCGAATAACACTTCTTAATGGTCAAAGGTGACTATATGGATTTTATCTGAGCCTGCAGCTCTGTTTCTAAATTCACCTATTATCTAGCCATCAGCTATATTTCACTGTCAAATGAGACAGAAAAGGTCCAACTAGAACATTTAGTCCTCATAGGGCACATCTCATCCAAGTATTTAAAAGCTTTTTAAAAATATTGCTAAAAGGCACCCCTCTACCCCCTACCCCATCAGCTTATCTGGCAGGTAAATGTTATCAGCTTGGAATCTAAGACATGCAGTTAAGCCCACGAACTTGTCCTTCCAGTGGGCCCTTCTTGCCACTCTGACACCTTTTTGCTGTTTTTCTAACTTCTCCAATCAAGTTCAGTGTAATTTTCCATTTGCTGTGAGCCCAGGAAATATGAGGAAACCATTGTATTACGTGATCATTTGTTTTTGCTTTTTTTGAAAGAAGGGGTCTGATCTCAGGCATGAAACCCTTGAATTGTAGACCTGGAAGGGGCCTCAGAAACCATCTAGTCCCATCACCCTCAATGTGGACATGATTCAGGAGACACCAAGAGGATGTATGACTTGATGAAGGTCACACAGTGAGATAGTGTCAGAGACAGGACTAGAACTCTTAATGTGGGGAGTTGGAAGGTTTTCTTTTTGTTGTTTTTGACAACCACTAACAGAGATGCAGAAATTGTGTTGCAGGTTATCAACACGGTGAATAAGCAGTGTGAATATGATACAGTCACGGGTTGCTTAACAATGGGGATACATTCTGAGAAATGTGTCCAGAGGCAATGTCTTCGCTGTGTGCACATCACAGAGTGTGCTTCACAAGCCCGGATGGTACAGCCTATGACATCTAGACTATATGGTGTGACCCATTACTCCTAGGCTGCAAACCTGTATAGCATGTGACTGCACTGATACTGTGGGCAATTGTAACACAGTTTATATGTATATAAACATAAAAAGTACAGTTAAAATGTGATATGAGAGATTAAAGATGGTACACCAGTATAGGGCACTTACCATGAATGGAGCTTGCAAGACTAGACATTGCGCTGGGTGAGTCAGTAAGCAAGTGAGGAGTGAATAGGAAGGTCTAGGATGTGACTGTACACTACCGTGGACTGTACATATACTGTATATTTAGGCTACACTACATTTATTTTTTAAACTATCTTTCTTTCTCCAATAATAAATTAACCACCCAGTTGCACTGGCTCACACCTGTAATCCCAGCACTTTGGGAGGTAAGGTTTGAAGCCAGGATTTCGAGACCAGTCTGGGCAATGAAGTGAGGAGACCCCATCTCTAAAAAAAATTTTAAAATTAGCTAGGTGTAGTGGTGTGTGCCTGAAGTCTCAGCTACTCAGGAAGGATCGCTTGAGCCCAGGAGGTTGAGGTTGCAGTGAGCTATGCTCACACCACTGCACTCCAGCCTAGGCAACAGAGTGAGACCCTGTCTTTTTAAATAATAATAGTCGGCTGGGCTCGGTGGCTCAGCCTGTCATCCCAGCACTTTGGGAGGCTGAGGCGAGTGGATTGCCTGAGCCCATGGGTTTGAGGCCAGCCTGGGCAACTCAGCGAGACCTCATCTCTACAGTAAATCAAAAACTAGTTGGGCATGATAGCACACGCCTGTGGCTCGGCTACTTGGAAGGCTAAGATGGAAGAATCACTGGAGCCCGGTAGGTCGACGCTGAGGTGGTCGTGAGCACGCCACAGCACTCCAGCCTGGGTATTGTTATTACTATTACTAACAATAAATTAACTATAGCTTAGTGAAACTTTTTTACTTTATAAACTTTTTAAATTTTTAAAACTTTTGGACTCTTTTGTTATAACACAGCTTAAAACACAAACACATTGTATAGCTGTACAAAAATATTTTCTTCTGTATACCCTTATTCTGCAAGCTTTTTCCTATTTAAAATTTTTAAAATTTATTTTTAACTTCTTAAAGCTTTTTGTTAAAGACTGAGACACAACCTGACACAGGGTCAGGATCATCAATGTCACTGTCTTCCACCTTCCACTGGAAGGTCTTCAGGGACAATAACACGTCTAGAGCTGTCATCTCCTGTGATGATAATGCCTTCTTCTGGAATACCTCCTGAAGGACTTGTCTGAGGCTGTTTTCCTGTTTTATATATACATACACACATATATACACACACACATATACATAGTGTAAAAAGAATGTACTCTAAAATAACTGCAAAAATATAGTGTAGTAACAGGAACCAGTGACATAGTCATTCACTATCATTCACAGTAACCAGTGACATAGTCATTCACTATCATTTTCAGGTGTTATGCGCTGTACATAATTGCATTACTGTACTTTTACACAGCTGGCAGAATAGTGGTGCAGGCTTGTTCACACCAGCATTACCACAAGCACATTAGTAATGCATGGCACTATGACTTGTGATGGTTACAACATCACTAGCAAAAGGAATTTTTCAGCTTCATTATAATCTTATGAGACCACCACCTTATATGTGGATCATGGCTGACTGAAACATTATTATGAGGCATGTGACCGTAATGGCAAAATACAGTCACCAGTAAGTCTTTGAATACAAGTGATGGAATTGAAAAACACCCTCACCTTCCTACAATACACACACACACACACACACACACCTATATGAGACAGAGAGAGAGGGAGGGAGAGATCATATACACAAACACACACACACATGTAAAAACCATCTAGGAATTCTTTGCATTTAAGTTAATCAGGATGGCAGTGATACCGGCAAAGTGTAGAGAAAATTAGGCTAGTCAGCCTGAGTTTGAGGGTCCTATCTCATTTTCTTCAAGAGAGAGGCTCTGTATTTAATGAACTCAAGTCATTCGGGCATTGATCAGATAAAAGTTTCCAGAAAGGCATGAATAATCCATCAGGCCTTTGAGAAATTAGACAAAATATCCCCCAGGTTTTTCTGCTCCTTTCATTCTCGATTACATGCTCTCTGTCAACTATCTGATTCCTAGCTTGATTTTCTAGGCCACTGGGTCCTGAAAAGGTGAGTTCCTTCTTTGAGGCACTAGAAAGTTCTATACGTCATAATAAATGAGTGCACTGGCTTTCCAATTTATACATCAGTCTCTCACAAGTTTGGCTACTGTGAATCAGCCAATCATTTCTGGGTGAGTCAACCATCATCTTCATAAGATGCAAAACTAAGGGCAAGAGATGGGACCACAGTGATTCTCCCTTCTCACTCTATTTCTTCTTCCTCCACCACCACATGCTGTTAACTCCGCGAGATCCAGCTGAAGACACCCTCCTCATAAGAATATATGGTTTTTAGCAAATCAAAACCACACTGAGATACCACCTAACCCCAGTAAGAATGGCCATGATTAATAAAACAAACAACAACAGATGCAGGTGAGGATGTGGAGAAAAAGGAACGCTTCTACACTGCTGGTGGGAATGCAGACTAATACAACCTCTCTGGAAGACAGTGTGGCGATTCCTGAAGGAACTAGAAATTGATCTTCCATAGGACCCAGCAATTCCCCCATTGGGAATATACCCGGAGGAACTCAAATCAGTCTACAAAAAAGATACCTGCACACATATGTTTGTTGCAGCTCTATTCACAATAGCATGGAACCAACTGTGTTGCCCATCGAAGCTGGACTGGATTTTTTAAAATGTGGTACATATACACAATGGAATATTACACAGCCATAAAGAAAGACAAACACATGGACTTCGCAGTAACCTGGATGGATCTGGAGTCAATCATACTCAGTAGTCTATCACAGAAAGAAAGAACAGAGTACCATATGTTCTCACTCAGAAGTGGACCTTGAACAGTTATAATACTATAAGAAAGCATTTGGCAGTAGTGGGAAACTGTCAGGGGATGGGGGGGTGGGGTTGCCAGTTGAGGGAAACTGCTAGGGGAGGGAGTGGCATACCTCATCAACAAGGGTACCTGCATGATCAACGTGTGTATACCTCACCCTGAATTGTACTCCATGTCTTTATAATAAATAAAAAAGAAACAAAAAGAAATAGGAAGTCAGAAGAGATCTACAGACTTACTTAGGTGGGCAAGACATTCAAACTCAAACTCAAATTCTGTCTCCCTGCTCTCCAGCATGAGCATTTCACATCTTCTTCCCTCTCCTCAAATCTCCACAAGTTCTTATCCACCTTCAGTCTGCTGATGGCCTCACCTCAACCTATTGGAAACCATTAGAGATTTTTTTTTTGGAGTTGGAGTCTCACTCCATCGCCCAGATCGGAGTGCAGTGGCATGCTCCTGGCCACTACAGCCTCGATCCGCTGGGCTCTGGTGATCCTTCCGCCTCAGCCTTCCAAGTAGTCAAAACTATAGGCGTGCGCTACCACGCCCAACTAATTTTTGATTTATTGTAGAGAAGAGGTCTTGCCAAGTGGCCCGGGATGGTCTCGAACAGGCGGACTCAGGCAATCCACTCGCCTCAGCCTCTCAAAGTGCTAGGATTACAGGCTGAGCCATCAAGCCCAGCCTAAAGATGATTTTTTTTGTTTTGTTTTGGTTTTTTTGAGACGAGGTCTCGCCAAGTTGCCCGGGCTGGTATCGAACCTGTGGACTCAGGCAATGATTTTTAAGAATTTTTTTTCTACCTAGAACCTGTTAGAGTATTCAACAGTTTTTTACCCACACTACCTTGTCACAGAGTTCCATCTTATTTAGGCAATTCAGGAGACACACATTGCTCTGTGGGAAGGCTCTGGGCTTATAGGTTTACACTTTTTTTTCCTTGAGATTTGCCCATTTTAGCTAGCCAGAAGACCCATGGAAATGTGAACGCATGCTTTTAATGTCACAGTGATGTGGACTGGAAGTCGGTGGCAGGGCATCTGATGTGACTCTCACACGATGAAGAATCATCTTGCCCCCAAGGCCCACAGCATCGAGGCAAGAAACACTTCTGTAAAGTCTTGAAGGTCTCAGGGCATTATGCTTTTGCCATAAGTATTAGATTTTGGCAGAATAGTTGTAGATCCAGGTCCCCATACCTCAAAATTACATAAAAATCTCATAGAACGGATGGACGGGGAAGAGTCAGAGGAGAGAAGAGATCTTACTCTCAGTGTGCCCCTGAGACAAAGCCCAAGGTCATGTCCCTAGGCTGCAATTCAGGAGCCCGGGGACGTGAGTGATTGCCCCACCGCCATCCCTAGATACTTGTGGAATCCAGGAGCAGAGTAGAACCGAGTCTCAGTCCAGGATGGAGCCCAGGAGCAGGGTGGGAAGGCACAGAAAGGAGGAGAGGACAGTCAGGAGCAGTGGACTTGAGAACGGCTGGGTGAAGAACCGAGGACCGCGTGTTCTCACTCATGAGCAGACCCTGAGCATTTACCATGATACTCCAAGGAAGTAGCGGGACACTGCCGGGCAGGGAAGAAGGCACACAACATCGATGAGGGCACCTGATCTCAAACCAGGCCAAGTGGGGACCAAAGGGAGGCCCAAACCCTACCTGTATGACGACCGCTTGTTGTATACCTAAGCCTGAATTGTACCCCACATCTTTAAAATAAAAAAAAAGAAAGTGGGCTGGATAAAGAAAATGTGGACCGTATGCATAATGGGATATTATGCAGCCATAAAGAAGAACAAAATCATGGACTTCGCAGCAACTTGGATGGATTTAGAGTCGATCATACTCAGTGATCTATCACAGAAACAAAGAACAGAGTACTGCATGTTCTCACTCATAAGCGGACTCTGAACATTTACCATGACACTCTAAGAAAGGGATTGGCAGTAGGGGGATACTGCCGGGGTGGGTGGGATGGAGGACACAACATTCATAAGGGCACCTGATCTCAAACCAGGCCAAGTGGGGACCAAAGGGAGGCCCAAACCCTACCTGTATGACGACCACTTGTTGTATACCTAAGCCTGAATTGTACCCCACATTTTCAAAATAAAAAAAAAATGGACCGGATAAGGAAAATGTGGACCATATACATAATGGAATAATATTCAGCCATAAAGAAGAACAAAATCATGGACTTCACAGCAACTTGGATGCAGCTGGAGACCATCGTTTTAAGTGCACGATCACAGAAAGAGAACTGAATGCCGCGTGTTCTCACTCATGAGTGGATCCTGCACATTTACCATGACACTCTAAGAAAGGGATTGGCAGTAGCCGGTTACTGCCGGGGTGGGTGGGATGGAGGACACAACATCCATAAGGGCACCTGATCTCAAACCAGGCCAAGTGGGGACCAAAGGGAGGCCCAAACCCTACCTGTAGGATGGCCACCTGTAAACCTAATCCTGAATTGTATCCTGCACCTTTAAAATTAAAAAGAAAAAAGAAAGAAAGGAAATGGCTGCGTGAGTCCCTGGTGGAGGGGCCGCAAGAGCCTCAGGCAGGCAATCTGTACAGCCCTGGCTTTGGGCACAGCCACGGGATGCTCTCGTGGGCGAGAACAGTGCAGACAGCCCCGCCCAGGCCTACAGCCCCGGCAATGGCTCGGCCCGGGCGAGGACCGCTCAGCGTGGACAGAGGCACCAGTGGGCTTAAAATACAAGCCCTGGCCGGGCTCGGTGGCTCAGCCTGTAATCCCAGGCTTTGGGAGGCCGAGGTGAGTGGATTGCCTGAGCCCGCGGGTTCGAGACCCGCCCGGGCAAGCGAGACCTCATCTCTACAATAAATCAAAAAAAAATCAGCCGGGCGTGGTGGCGCGCGCCTGTAGTTCCAGCTGCTTGGAAGGCTGAGGCGGAAGGATCGCCGGAGCCCAGCAGGTCGAGGCTGCGGTGGCCGGGAGCGGCCACTGCACTCCAGTCTGGGCGATCGAGTGGGACTCCAACTCAAAAAAAAAAAAAAAAAA
>CAUYQG010022286.1:0-12427 GCA_963574415.1 Tarsius wallacei
GGGCAACTTGGCGAGACCTCATCTCTACAATAAATCAAACAATTAGCCGGGCGTGGTAGCGTGCGCCTGTAGTTCCAGCTACTTGGAAGGCTGAGGCGGAAGGATCGCCGGAGCCCAGCAGGTCGAGGCTGTGGTGGCTGGAAGCGTGCCACTGCACTCCAGCCTGGGTGACAGAGTGAGACTCCAACTCAAAAAAAAAAAAACTGTACCTCAGGATTGTCGTGGGCTTCAATGAGACAATACATGAAGGTAACGGAGCATAGTGCTGTCACTGGCACTCAACATGTGACTGCTATTATCCTTCTTCCTCTTGGACAGAATAAGAAGATACTGGGTCAAATTGGGTTATAACAAACTTACATTTGTTAAAACTCTCATGAAGGCAAGCTGAACACTGAACTGTGGCTGGGAATGGTGGCTTGTGCCTATAGTCCCAACTACTCAGGCTGAGGCAGGAGGATCCTTGATCCCAGGCGGTAGAGGCTACAGTGAGCTGTAATTATGCGACCACACTCCAGGTAACCTCAGGGTGTAGTGAAACTAAGTCTGTAAATATGTATTTACTTATTTATTTGTTGAGTTGGGGTCTCACTCTGTCACCCAGGCCAGAGTGGCATAACCTGGGCTTAAGCAATACTTTGCTTCAGCCTCCTGAGTAGCTGGGGCTACAGGTACACGCTGCCATGCCCAGCTAATTTCTTGATATTTTTTGTAGACATGAGGTCTTGCTGTGTTGCCTAGGCTGGTCTTGAACTCCTGGACCTCAAGCAGTTCTCCCGCCTTGGCTTCCAAAGTGCTGGGATTACAGGCGTGAGCCACCACACCCGCTGTTCTGTGAATATTTAATAGCAAGAAAGGGGCAGGAAGCAAGTGTAATTGAGTGTTGTGAGTAGAATTCTGTCTAACTGTGAAAAAGAACCACATTTGCCATATTCTCAGCATGCTGCCAAAAGAGGCTTTCAGCAACTAGAGGCAACAACACTCCTTGAATGGATGTCATATTTCAAACAGGGCAAGCCCATGGTCTGCATTTAGTTCATATTTGCTCTAGGGCCCTTCACTGAGGCCCACACAGCAGAAGCACTCGATAAATATTTAGTTTTTAAATGTAGTGACTTCACCTTTCTAAGCATTAGAGCTATTCTCTGCCTCACCCTGACTAATAGTGGACACATCTGTTTGTGGGATGTGTGGCTAAAATTAGCACTGATGGAGACTGAGGGCACAGACTTACGGTTACTAGACTGTTCCTACCACCACGGCCCATTGAGGCGTCCCCTGCATCAGCAGATGAATCAGGGCTTCATTTTTCCCTCGTGGTGGATTTGGAGGTTTCTCACATTCCCCTTCAGCTTCTTCTGTACTTAAAATAACTTAGGGTCCTTTGATAGTTTCATAAATCCTGAATTTGTGATCTGAGGATGTAATCGATTTACATTTAGGAGACTTACATTTAGGAGAAACTGGTGTTGTGCCTATATAGCCCTTGAAAGAACACTTTAGACATCTTATAGGAGTGTGCACTCCAGATCCTATTTCCTGTGGACTACTGTATTAATTTGTTTTAATTATAATTATTTTGCCTTTTAATTTTATATCTTTAAAAATTGAAATATACTTTATACACAGTCAAATACACAGGCCTCAAATGTCCAAGTCGATAAGTTTTGACAAGTGCGCACGCCCTTGTAACCCACATTACTGTCAGGATACGTCTCTTAGTTTTTTGAATCAACTAGTTTTGAAACCTCTGGTTCTAAGTATTTGCTCATGAACTCTCAGAGGTCAGGGTCACCTGTCTCCTGTTGGTGACTGCCTCACCTCCTCCACCAACCATGGTGCCCGGCACCTGTTGTGCACGCAATGGTTATTATATGAGTAAGTAGAGGAGAGCGAATTCTGCCCTTACTTTATTTACATAGCATTGTCAACTCATAGCTCTGGCATAACACATTGTTTTCCAAAATCCTCCGTGCTCACCAGTTAATTTCCATGCTCTCTCTGTATGCATCATGCATGAGTAATAGCTATGCAGACTAACAGGTGAGCACATTTTAATAGAAGCAAGTCAACCTGCAGGCAGTTTATGCAATCTTTATTTTCAGCCTTTGGTCACTGTAGTCATGCTCCCTTAGATAAATAATTTTTTAAGTTCTATTTGGCAATTACTCATGAGCAGGTTGAAATACGACCAGGTCTGACTAGGGACGTGTGTCTGTTACATGCTTTCTCTGACTTGCTCAAGTTCTAAATATAGTCTGTACAGTGTTAGGATCACGCACAGACGTTAATGTCAAACACTGTGTGTAGGAATGCTTCTAAAATAGCCAGCTTCCTAATGGGTGGGTCTAGGAAGAAGCCAGCTTTACTGGAATCCTCACTCTCCTGCATTTTTACTTTGTTTTAGGTCATCACTCCCCAGAATGGACGCTATCAAATAGACTCTGATGTCCTCCTGATCCCCTGGAAGCTGACTTACAGGAATATTGGCTCTGATTTCATTCCTCGGGGAGCCTTTGGAAAAGTGTACTTAGCACAAGATATAAAGACGAAGAAAAGGATGGCATGTAAACTGGTAGGTGCTTTCTAACCAGACAAATGCACTGTGTGTTTGGCATTCTGGCTTTTGTGTGTTTGTTCATTCACGTTAACCAAAGGCTCTTACACTTTGACGATCTTCTCTAAGGATCTCCTGCCCCAAAGCACTTGTTTCTCTGGATGTGCTTGCTTCCTGGGGCCATGTAGCCCCTAAATCTCTGCTTGGGTGCACAGTTGATTTTACTCTAGATGATTAAAAGGGAAGTGCTGGTTTAGCACCAACTTGGATAATTAGCATCATCACTCTTAGAGAGGAGTGGAGGGAAGCTAGCCTGTAAAATAAGAGCAAATCTATGTGCTGTTCTTTTCCTCCTACCCACTGGGAAGAGGGTCAGACAGAGAAGCCAAAACCAGGGCTGGCCACGGTGGCTCATGCCTGAACCCCAGCCAGAGCTTTGGGAGACTGAGGATGGGGGATTGCCTGAGACCAGGAGTTCAGCCTGGGCAACATAGTGAGACCCCATCTCAAAAAAAAAAATTTTTTTTTTTAAATTAGCCTGGCATGATGGCCTATGTCCTCCTACTTGGGAGACTGAGGTGAGAGGGTCACTTGAGCCCGGGGGTTCAAGGCTACAGTAATGATTGTACCACTACATTAAAAAAAAAAGGAAGCAACAGCAGAAACTGGGAAGGAAGAAGTCTTCTCAGGACTACAGTTTAAAGGACTGACTTTAAATATACCAATTATCAAAAAGACCTGTCTCTGCTGATGAAATGATAGCTGCTGAGATGCTGTTACTTTGGAAAACTATCTGACTGAGCACAGTGGCTCACGTCTATAATCCCAGCACTTTGGGAGGCAGAGGCAAGAGTACCTGAGCTCATGGGTTCAAGATTAGCCTGAGCAACATGGCGAGACCTCATCTCTACAATACATAAAAAAAATATTAGCCAGGCATGGTGGCACAGCTACTTGGAAGGCTGAGGCAGAAGGATCACCTGAGCCCGGTAGGTCAAGGCTGCGGTGGGTATGATCATGCCCACTGCACTCTAGCCTGGGTGACAGAGTGAGACTTTGACTCAAAAAAAAAGAGGAAAACTATCTACTAAGGTGAGCATTCACACATCCCGTGACCCAGCAGATCGTCTCCTGTGGGTGTACTCATTAGAGGTGTGTCCACATGATCACCAGAAGCTAAAAGCTCTGTTCTAGCATGTTCATATTGGTACCATTTTTAAGAGTCCCAAACTGGAAATTTCCCAGATGCTGAAATGGGATATATTTATGCACTAGAATACTGGACAGCAAAGATAACAAATTATTTACAACTATAATAAAGTGGATGAATCTTGTAACCATTATGTTGAGTCAAAACAACCAGACACAAAATAAAATCTACTTACGAGATACCATTTATATGGACAATAAGGCAAACCAAATCTGTGCTACTGGATGTCAGGATAGTAGGTACCTTTGGGGACTAGTGACAGGAAGGAGTCAATGGGGACATTTTGGGGTACTGGTAGAATTCTGGTTTTTTATTTAGATGGGGGTCACATTTGTGTATTGAGCTGATAATTCATTGAGTTTGACACTTAGACCATTTTTACACTTTTTGTCTGTTTTGCTTTAATTGACTTTTTTTTTTCTTTTTTGAGTCAGAGTCTCACTCTGTCACCCACACTAGAATACAGTGGCATCCTCACAGCCACTGCAGCCTTGACCTACTGGGCTCAGGCAATCCTTCCGTCTCAGCCTTCCAAGTAACTGGAAGCACATATGTGTGCCACCACGCCCCGGTAATTTTTTGATTTATTGTAGAGATGAGGTCTCACCAAGTTGCCCAGGCTGGGTCTCAAACCCCTGGACTCAGGCAATCCTCTCGCCTCCACCTCCCAAAGTGCTGGGATTACAGGCATGAATCACTGTGCCTGGCTTAATTGAAATTTTTTTAAGTGCAACAAAATGAAGTACACTTTCTTTTGGTTTAACAAAAAATAAAATAAAGTGTGGATAATATGTCTCAGTCTTATCATAATAAAAAGACTAATAATATGTTGGCTTCATATGTTCCTTCATAAGGATTTGTTAGACTGTCTGTTATTAAGGAAAAAACCCAGGAGGAATTATAGTAAGCCATTTGATGCATACATTGAAAGGATACATGTTCAAATTGTTTTTTTAAAAATCTGGAGGCATTTTATAAAGCTCTTAGAACCACAGTGTCCCATTCTTCAGTTTTTATCCCCAAAAGCAAGGGAAAATAGCTTTGTGGATTTGTTTTCCATGTAGTCCTTACATTTAATGTTAAACTGCATTTTTTCTTAAAAAAGAAAAACATATAGATGATCAAAAGCTCCAAATAGGTTCTAAAGGTGCAGGCTGAAGAATAAGATCCCTTCTTTGAGCAATGACTCTGAAGAGGTTCTTATATATTCCTCACAGAAATTTCTGTGCACATATGGGTGTTTAGTTTAAAAATTTTTTGCAAATGGGAACATAAAATGTATACTTCTGCTTGCAGAAGTGTCCTATTTTTTGGAGACATTTACAAGTCTATCTGCACTGAAAGAGCTACTTTCTTCTTTTATTAATGTCTGATTGCCCATGGAATGAATGAATGGCCATGGCTTATTGTAAATGCATCCTTAGAGTATGAGCTATGGGACCAAAGGCTTCAGCTTCATCTGATCTCATATCAAATTGAAATATTGAAAACACAACCTAAAATCTAGTTGCCACAGAATTTATGTATCTAATAGAAGGAAAATTGTCTTTCTTTTGCTACATTCATCTTGGTTGGATTTCTATTCTCTAAGTGAAAATAATACTCACTATTTTATTTTTATTTCTTGTTCTGAATTTTGTTGCTAAACCTGATACCATGTAAAGGCAGATCTGAGGTGAAAATTCTTGTAACTGAGCAGTACAGTTTCATACAGGTCAGAGTATCCTTGGGGGCTTTTATTTGCCTTCTGGTTTGTTTTGTTGACATAATCTGTTTTCAAGATTATGTTGAATACTTATCCTTTCTAGAATAATTGCTCGTGTTTCTGTGTTCTAGATCCCAGTAGATCAATTTAAACCATCCGATGTGGAAATCCAGGCTTGCTTCAGGCACGAGAACATCGCGGAGTTATATGGCGCTGTTCTGTGGGGTGAAACCGTCCATCTCTTTATGGAAGCCGGTGAAGGAGGATCTGTTTTGGAGAAACTGGAGAGCTGTGGACCCATGAGAGAATTTGAAATCATTTGGGTGACAAAGCATGTTCTCAAGGGACTTGACTTTCTACACTCAAAGAAAGTGATTCACCATGATATTAAACGTGAGTCTTTGAATGTGTGCCTTTTTAGCTTAAGGAGACCACGAGACGAGAGGCAGATGGGCTCCTCCCTTCAATCTGGAAAGCCTTGGTGGCAGGGAGGACAGCTCCCTCTGAGCAGGTCCATCCTGCTTCTCTGAGCACCTGAGACCTGTCTTAGCGAATGGCTGGAGCTCTCCCAGTCACAGGGAAGGATGGCTACCCAACAACTGTCGAAAAGATGGTAGCCACATCCAGTAGGGTCTGCTTGTACCCTGATTCACAAGGCTTTAAAAATACTAATTTACTTAAAAATATACACACGCCCAGTAACATATTTTTGAGAAACAAATAGCTTTTTAATTTTCAATATCACTTTGACAATGATCCATGAGCAAGCCTCCCTGGACTGCTTTCTAGGAGTCATCTATGGTGAGGAGGGAGACAGGAGGATCCTTTGTAAACCTTTACTTGCTGGTGCTAAATTAGGCTAGTGCAACTTTCACTGGGAAAAACTGGATGTTTTACCTTTCTGTTTTAGAAAAGTGGCTTACTAATTGTATGCGCATATTTTAGAATTTGAAATGTAAGCCCTTGAACATGATTGGCTGCCAGGATCATTTATACCCGTGTTGGCTGCATTCTTGACGACTCTGAACTGGTTTTCACCTAAAGGCTCATAGAGATTTAGCCTCCCCTTTTGAATATGACATGCTTATGTCAATGGGGAAGGCATTTCAGTCTTTTTGATTTGGACCTCATTACTGTTTTTGATAATGTTTTCATTTCACTTATGAGTATATAGAAAGTTTGGTACTAAAATGTTTCCTCTTTTTATAGCTAGCAACATTGTTTTCATGTCCACAAAAGCTGTTTTGGTGGATTTTGGCCTGAGTGTTCAAATGACTGAAGATATGTATTTTCCTAAGGACCTCCGAGGAACAGAGGTAATTATATTCATATGAGAATGGTTAATGTCATATTAAAAGTAAAAAAAAAAAAAAGAGAATGTTCTTGAATTACTGTGGGAAAGAAGGAAAAAGTAGGGGAAGAAAACCATTGCATGTAGTCATTATTATTATTGGAACTAATTTAATGAGCACTTGCTGTGTGCCAAGTTCTAAGTTTAGCATCTTATTTTTTTTTATTTTTGCTGTGTTATTTATAGCACAAAATAATGTTTGTAATGTAATATATTATGTTATAAATAATGGAAAACATTTGTAAACAATGTAATATCAAAATAGCATATATCCATAATTCAGTTTTAAAAACAATTATGGGGCAACCGCCTCAGGTCCCCTCCCACTGTGGGTGCTTTTCTGTACTTTCAATAAATCCTACCTAAAAAAAAAAAAAAAAAAATGATGGAATTATACTTAACTTTATAAGTTTAGCACCTTAAATGAATCATATGTCTCAATCCTCACAAGAACCCTATTATTTTTAAATACTACTATTGTGGGCAGATACTAGTATTATTCCCATTTTATAATAAATGAAATAAGCTTGAAGAGATTAGTTTACTCAGCTGGTTCCTGGACTTGAACTCAGTTCTTTCTGAGTCTAAGCCTAAAGTTTAACTGCTATGTAACTTTTTAATATAACTAATATATTATTGAAATATATTTTGGGCATAACATCCCTGAGTTTTGGCTCAATTACAGTCTTAATTTTTATGGTCATTAATATTTATTGATGGCCAGGGGCAGTGGCTTCCGCCTAGAATCCCAGCACTTTGGGAGGATTGCTTGAACCCAGGAATTTGAGATCAGCCTGGAAAACATAGTGAGATCTCATCTCTACCAAAAAAAAAAAAATAATAATAATAATAGTAAATAAAAAATAAATACAAATTCTTGACAACAAAGGCCTATCTTTAATATTAAGGATCCTATAATAAACCTCAAGTAGTGAGCACAATTACATCTTATTTGAAGATATAAAATAGTTATAGTGGTTAATTCATCTGCGAAGTAAACAACAACAAAACAAAACAAAAAAACCTTTTCTGAGCCTAAGTGAGATTCTCAAAATTGCTTCCAAATAATATATGTAACATTCACAGCACTGGGCTGACTGACTGGTTCATTTGGCAAGCATCTACTGAGAACCTGCCTTGTGGCAGGCTGTTGTGGGCACCAGGGACAAAGCCTGGGGAAGGACTGACAAGGCTCATGCCTCAGTGGTACTTTAGTGGTGCTCACTCTTTGGCGGGAGGATCTGTTTTGAATTTGCCTGAATTACCAAAAGAGCTACAGTCTAGTTCACAGTAGGTTGTGTGGGCACAGGGTTGGATGCAGCTGGGAAGGCAAATGGGTACAAAAGCTGCCTCCTTGGCCTCACTCCACTATCGGGGAGGCTTCACTGCCCTGACCACTCAGCCCCCATGCCCTTCTCTCCTCTGGAAGTACCCACAGAAAGTAGAGAGAAGGTCTCTGGCTGCACCTTTGCCTCAAGGTTACCAGGTCAGTCTTGATGTTCAACCAGAAGGCAGCCCCTAGTCTAGCTAGTGTGTGTGTTGTGCTGAACTAGATTGCAGTGACAAAAACATTGGCTTTCAAACCAGGATTTTATAAGCCCATTCTTAACTCTCTCAAAGGAAAGACTCTTCTGGACAGTAGGAGAAATCCTTGCTTTTGCTGATATTACGGAGTTTATTACTGGAAAATACTTGAGAGATTCTTGATAGTCATCCTTGAGAAGAATCATCTTCATAAGAGAAAAGTGTAGACTTTTTTTTTTAAGAATTCTTAAGACATAAAGTCTAATAAGCACAAAATCTAATAAGACTTAATGCTTATGACATGTTTTCTTTGGAAAATGTTTCAGCAAATTTTGGCATTAGTCAGGAGTTCAGATATGTGACATTTCACCACCCTTTTTCCTGGATTCAGTTTGAGAAACAAACTATTTATGGTATTAAAAATGGCAAATACCTTTCTCTTCCTGGCAGTGTGGCCAAATTGAACATTTTGTAATGCTGGAGAAAGACATGTTCTTTCTGGTATTCTCTAGCAGAATACTTGGATATGAAATAATAACATATTTTATCCATGCATGGTATTTGGATCAAGTTATTTTCAGCAAATGCAAATGAAGTGCAAAACTGGCTTTGTGTTTATGGTTATCATACATTCTTTTTGAATAACGTGCAAAACTGGCTTTGTGTTTATAGTTATCATACATTCTTTTTGAATCAACCTGTACTTCCTATCTGTAGCTCAGGAGTTGAAGTTTGATACCAAACAAGGTTGTGAAGTCACCAATGAAGCCTTTCAACACACTTGCTTTTACTCCTCCTGTTTAAAGAGCCAGTAGGGTATAATTAGTCAAGGTCAACTATCAATTAGTCAAGTAGCCAATTTGCTTGATATTCAGACTTGATCTCATGGCCACTGTGGAGTCACTGCCGATTTCTGTAGGATGAGGGGGAACCCCCCCCAAAACCCAGAATTTATTTATAAAAAATTGTGAGTTTATTCTTACATGTTTAACTTTCAGTCACCTTCAAAGTACTCCCTGTTTAATACGATACACCTATCGAGATGCCTTTTGCACTGCTCAAAACAGTTTTTGAATTTGTCAATTTCAATGTCTTTCAGTGCTTCTGCCCTTTTTTGTTTCACCTCTTCCACATGGGTGAAATGTTTCCCTTTGAGGACATTTTTCATCCAGGGAAACAACAACAAAAAAGTTGCTTAGGGCAAGATCAGGTGAATGGGGGGGGCACCGGGGTAATGTCATTTTTTGGTCAAAAACTGCTGAACACACTGTGTGGTGGTGGCAGGTGCACCCACTATGAAATGGGCAAATGCATTGAAAGATTCTTAAAAAAAAAAAAAAAAAAAAATTGAAGCCGAACACAGCCTTTCACAATAATGCTAGCTGGTACTCAATGCCAATGGGTTCCTAGAACACTTACCTAGCTGGGGAAGCCTATACTGCAAGAGGCCCACACTCCAAAAAAATAATTCTGGGTTTTTGGGGACCACCTTATATAGCTTACAAATACAAACACTGGTCTCCCCTGCTTCATATATCTCTCTGTCTCTCTCACACACTCTTAGAATATTGTATTCAGAGCATTCTACAGTAACCATGTCATATGTATACAGGATTAATCCAGTATACTGTTTTTGAGTTATCTGGTACATAGAAAGAATACATAGTGACTATAATTAACAAATTAGAATTACTTTCATAGTGTGATCTTTTAAAAAAGTTTTTATTTTCTTCTGAGTCTGGTTTTATCTTTGTAAGTTAACAGATAATCAACACACACACACACACACACACACACACACACACACAAGCACACACACTTTCCCTTTCTAATAAACATGTCAAGAGGCAAAGGACTCAGTTCCTGACATCAAGGTTCCCTTGCTCTGGTGCCCATAGCTCTCAGCAGAGCTCTGGCTTTCTGGCTGTAGAGCTCCCAGAGTTTCCCGTCAGTCCCACCAGGGCTGCTTCAGGCCTGCTAACCAGCCAGCTTGAACAATGCTTGAACATCATGTCCTGCTGCCCCTGATCTGCCTGTTCTGGCTCTTGTCGAGCTTGAGGAAGCTTGAGCTCTGAGCCATGAAGCTCTGGGGTATCTGCCTAAGGGGTACCACCAGCCACCAGGCTGGACCGGATGCTGCCATCCCAAGTGCTGCCTGTGTTTGTAGCCATGTGGAACCTGCAGAGCCCCCTGTGGGCAGCTACTGTTGGTCACGCCCATAGTAGACACTGCATAATCCTTGCTTTATTTGGTGGGAGGTCAGGGGAGGAGATAGGCATCCTCTACGGACAATTAATAATACCCATTGCAGTTCTTTATTTTTTTCTTTTAATTCTGTTTGTTGGTAAGAACACTTAACGTGGGATCTATGCTCTTTTGCTAGTTTTTAAGTGTACAATCGTTACTGTTGACTGTAGGTCCAATGTTGTGCATTTATTTTTTAACTTTGTGATTATATTTGGTTAGAAAGTCTTTCAGGATCCTCACGCTCTGTTCTGCTGCAGGGAAAGTTTGAGAATAAGCAGTTCAGTGTAGTCTGTTTGCTGAGAGTGAAAGGAAGCCAACTCGGAAGTGTGTTGTAGGAAGAAGCTGAGCAGGGCTAGGGCGGGGAAGCCAGGCAATTTCCCCAGTTTCTGTAAGCTAGTTCTCTACTTATTTACCCTCAAGTGTATTCCGGGAACACTAACAGCCTTCCCCACATTCATGTGACAGATAGTATACAGGCTGTTTAAAACTAAATATTGATAATAATTAACATATTAATGACTATATGTCTGTATTATCTGTGAATACAGATAGAGGTCACCAGTGTTTGCTCTCTTCTTTTTATTTTTTTCTTTTTCTTTCTTTTTTTTGTTGAGTTGGAGTCTCACTTTGTTGCCCAGGCTAGAGTACAGTGGCATGATCGTGGCTCACCACAACCTTGACCTCTTGACCAGTGATCCTTTTGCCTCAGCTTCCTGAGTAACTGGAACTACCAGCGCACACCACCATGCCTTGCTAATTTATTTATTTACTTATTTTTTTTGAAGAGATGAGGTCCCACTGTATTGCGCAGGCTAGTCTTTAACTCCTGGCCTCAAGCAGTCCTCCCACTCAGCCTGTCAAAGTGGTGGGATTACAGGCTGAGCGTTCCCAGAGAACGCCTGCATATTTTTCCTTGTCTTAAGGGAACACAACAGTGGCATTCTCTTTTGAAAGGCTCTGGCCGGGCTCAGTGGCTCAGTCTGTAATCCCAGCGCTTTGGGAGGCCAAGGTGAGTGGATTGCTTGAGCCCATGGGTTCGAGACCCGCCTGGGCAACTTGGCGAGACCTCATCTCTACAATAAATCAAAAACGAGCCAGGCATGGTAGTGCGTGCCTATAGTTCCAGCTACTTGGAAGGCTGAGGCGGAAGGATCTCCGGAGCCCAGCAGGTGGAGGTTGCAGTGGCCAGGAGTGGCCACTGCACTCCAGTCTGGGTGACAGAGTGAGACTCCAACTCAAAAAACAAAACAAAAACAACAACAACAACAACAACAAAGAAAGGCTCTGATAAGGGTGGATGAGCCCATTTCCAGGAATGAATTCGGGAATGGAAAGTCAGACAAATGCAGGAATCATGCTGAAGTTTCCCACATCTTTTTCAGATTTACATGAGCCCAGAGGTCATCCTGTGCAGGGGCCACTCAACCAAAGCGGACATCTACAGCCTGGGTGCCACGCTCATCCACATGCAGACGGGTACCCCACCCTGGGTGAAGCGCTACCCTCGTTCAGCCTATCCTTCCTACCTGTACATAGTAAGTGGAGTCAGCTGGGATGGGGAGGGGTGGGGAGGGGCTGCTCTGCCTCCTGTGATACCCATACCTGAATGGGGTGATGGTGAAATTGTGACCCATGAGAGGCAGCTGCAGGTTCTTCCTCTGTGGAAGGAAGCTTTATTCTTTTTTTAAAAAAAATTTTAATTTTAAAGATGTGGGGTATAATTCAAGGTTAAGTATACAAATGTTCATTATGCAGTTACCCTTGTTGATGAGGTGTTTCTTCCCCCCCCCCCCCCTCCCCCCGCTGGCAAGGCTTTATTCTTGCAAAGAAAAC
>CAUYQG010022288.1:0-40254 GCA_963574415.1 Tarsius wallacei
GAAGGCTGAGGCGGAAGGATCGCCGGAGCCCAGCAGGTCGAGGCTGCGGTGGCCGGGAGCGGCCACTGCACACCAGTCTGGGCGACAGAGTGAGACTCCAACTCAAAAAAAAAAAAAAAGAAAAAACAGACTTCACACACAACTCTTCCCTGGTACAAGGATGTACTCCTTCTGAAGCTCAATGAGTCCACAGTTGTGGAATATAAAAAAATTATTGGCCGGGCTCAGCAGCTCAGCCTATAATCCCAGCACTTTGGGAGGCTGAGGCGAGTGACTTGCCTGAGCCCACAGGTTCGAGACTAGTCTAGGCAACTTGGCAAGGCTTTGTCTCTACAATAAATCAAAAAATTAACCAGGCGTGGTAGTGCGCACCTATATTCTGGCTACTCGGAAGGCTAAGGTGGAAGGATCCCCTGAGCCCAGCAGGTCAACACTGGAGTGGCCATGAGTGTGCCACTGCACTCCAGCCTGGGCAACAGAGTGAGACTCTAACTCAAAAAAAAAATTTATCTCCTGTTATCCTTTAGGTCTGCTTAACAATGCTCAATACTTGGGAGGTGGTGGTGTGCACCTGTAGTCCTAGCTTCTTGGGAGGCTGAGACAGGAGGATTGCTTGAGCCCAGAAGTTTGAGACTGCAGCAAGCTATGATCATGCCACTGCACTCCAACTTGGACAACAGCGGGAGATCCTGTCTCTAAGAAAAAAAACCCCACACAAATATTTATTAAATATCTGCTAGGCACTGTTCTGGGCCCTTGAGATATAACAAGAGACATACACCCTGACCTCATGGAGCATACATTCCATTGGGGAAAAATTAAAAACAAATATGCAAACAAATAATTTCAGATATTAATAAGTATTATTAAGGAAGAAAACAGCAACGTGGTTAGAGATTGATCAAGTGTAGGCCCTTAGGTGTGGGAAGTTCTCTGGGAGGACATAACATTTGAAATGAGACTTAAAAATTAAAAATGAGCCAGGCATGCAAAGTGATGGAGAAAGGCATTCCAGACTAAGGGAATAGCAAGAGCAAAAGGTTCAAGATGAGAATAGTTTGGCATACTTGAGGAACAAAAAGGAAGAAACCAGTGTGGCGGAATGGGAAATAATGATAGAAGATGACCTCAGAGAGGGAAGCAAGGGGCCAGACCATGAAAGGCCTTGTAAGCTACAAGTCAGGGTTAGAATGTTATTTTGAGTGTGACTGGAAACCATTGGGTGCTTTCAAGCAAGAGATTGATATCACATTTTAAAAGGAACACTGTGGGGGAGTGGGTAGCTGGGATTGACAGCAGTCGATATTCACCTGGGGAAGGGGGGACACACCTCATCAATAAGGGTACCTGCGCAATGAACATTTGTATACCTAACCCTGAATTGTACTCCACAATTTCAAAATAAAAATTAAAGAAGGAAAAAAAATATAAAAGGAACACCGTGGGTTCTAGATAGAGAATGGATTGGAAAGAGCAAGATTGGAAGAAAGATCAGTTAGGACACTGCTGCAATAGACCAAGACAGAGAGTATGGCAGTCTGGATGAGGAGGATAGCAGCAGAGATAGAAAGAAGTAGATTCAGGACAAAGTTACTGATCTTGATGAAGGTATGGATATGCAGATATGCATTGGGGAGGTGGTGTGGGGCAATGAAAGAAAAAGAAGTCAAAGATGATTCTTAGTCTCCAAATAAGTATGCTGAGCAAAAGAGGTCAAACATGGTGGCTCATGCCCATAATCCCAGCACTTTGAGAGGAGGAGGCAAGAGGATTGCCTGAGCTCAGGGGTTTGAGATCAGCCTAAGCATCACGGTGAGACGTCGTCTTTACAATAAATAAATTTTAAAAAATCAGCCTAGTATGATGGCACATGCCTATAGTTCCAGCTACTTGGAAGGCTGAGGCAGAAGGATCGCCGGAGCCCAGCAGGTCGAGGCTGCGGTGGCCGGGAGGGACCACTCTGGGCGACAGAGTGAGACTTCAACTCAAAAAAAAAGATCAGCGGATGCCTTATAAGAGGAGGAAGCAACAGGTAGAGGACTGGAAAGGAGACAGAAGGAAAGGATTACAAAAGAGTATGAAGTCGCTTTTAGGGTGATGAATATGTTTATTAACTTGACTGTGGAGATGGTCTCCTTGGTGAAAACTTATCAAACATTTTAATATATTCAGTTTATTGTCCATCAAGTATACCTCAAGAAAGCTGGTTTTAAAAAAAGACTCCCAGGTTTCTGACCTGAGCAAATTTGTTGAATGGTAATGTCTTTTACTAAGAAGGGAAAATTAATTCTTATGTTATAGCCTATACGCAGTCTCAAGGGTGCTCTGTAAGAATAATTTTAAGCCAGGCTCGGTGGCTCAGCCTGTAATCCCGTGCCTTTGGGAGGCTGAGGTGAGTGAATTGCCTGAGCCCGCGGGTTCGAGACCCGCCTGGGCCACTTGGCAAGACCTCATCTCTACAATAAAAATCAAAAAATTAGCCGGGTGTGGTAGCGCACGCCTGTAGTTCCAACTACTTGGAAGGTTGAGGCGGAAGAATCACCAGAGTCCAGCCGATCGAGGCTGCGGTGGCCGGGAGCGTGCCACTGCCCTCCAGCCTGGGTGACAGAGTGAGACTCCAACTCAAAAAAAAAAAAAAAAAGAATAATCCTTCCCCTTGTGAGTCGACAATATAAGTTAGAACATAGGTTCAGCTGCCATAACAGAGATCCAAAATAACAAAGGCTAAAATAAGATATAGAAGCTTGTTTCTATCCACCACAGTCATCCAGGCGTAAACAGTCTGGGACAAGTATGTGAGTCCCATGATGCCAGAGTTTCCAGGTCCCTTCTATCTTATTCATAAGATCCAACCATGTCCATAGTCTAGCTTGAAAGACAGGGAAAAGGAAGGAGGAGGCTCACCTTTTCCCTTCAAAGTCATGTCCCAGAAGTTGTAGATGTGGTTCTCTTCATATTACATCAGCCCAGACAGAATCAGATGGCCATTCCTGGTTGCAGGAGAGACTGGGAAATGTAGTTATTATTATGGGCAACTATGTGCCCAGTTAAACACCAAAATTATATTATTATGAAAGGGGAATAAATGACAGGTATTTGAGGGAAATTATTCGTTTCTGACATAAGTTTTCAGCTGACAAAGCCATTTCTCATTCATTATGTCATTTGATCTTCATAACTTTGTGAGATGGAAAGACTGGAAGAATTCATTCCATCTGAGAGGAAGTTTAGCAGAGTGGTTAAGAGTATGGGCTTTGGAGTTTCAAACCCCATTTCTACCATTTACTAGCCGTGAGCTCCAAGGAAAATTGCTTAACTTCTCAGAGCTTCTATCTCTTCAACTTTATTTATTTATTTATTTATTTATTTATTTATTTATTTATTTATTTATTTATTGAGTTGGAGTCTCACTGTCGCCCAGACTGGAGTGCAGTGGCCGCTCCCGGCCACCGCAGCCTTGACCTGCTGGGCTCCAGCGATCCTTCTGCCTCAGTCTTCCAAGTCGCCGGAACTACAGGCACGCGCCACCACGTCCAGCCAATTTTTTTGATTTATTGTAGAGATGAGGTCTTGCCAGGTTGCCCAGGCAGGTCTCGAACCCGCGGGCTCAGGCAATCCACTCACCTCAGCCTCCCAAAGGCGCGGGATTACAGGCTGAGCCACCAAGCCTGGCTCTTTTCAACTTTAAATTGGAGATGATAACAGCAGCCTTATCACACAGGTTGTTATGAGGAATGAATGAGATAATGAATGCACAGTTCCTGGCCTGTGGCTGTACCCAGTCAACATCAGCTATTACTATGTATCAAGTATTTTGGACCTACAGATAGATAAAAGAGCAATCACAAATAGTTGAATAGAGAGTTATAAAAGAATATGAAAATTCTGCCATAGAGGAGGCAATCCCAGGAATTGAAGGGCACAGGGAGGGGCCTCAACTCAGGAGTCTTACAGGAAAAAATAGGTGTTTATGGCAAAGAAGGATATTTCTAGAAGAGGCAAAGGCACCAAGGAAAGCCTGGTGCCTTCAGGGAAATGCCAGTTGTTTGGCATGGTTGGAGCAGGGGAGCATGTTAATCACTAAGAGGAGGGGGCAGAGTGGCAGATGAGAGTCAGTGGTGAAGGGAACCTTCCCAAGTGACACACTGGCCAAGAAACTCTGAGCTAGCCCTTCCTGCTGACCAAGTAAATTAGGACTGGGGCCCTGCAAGGCAGGAAAGGGGCTTTCACTGTGCCTACCACATGAAGCAGTCATAGGACACTCTGCGAGGAGAGGAAGTGAGTCGTCCTTAGCAGGAACTGATGGTGGCTTTTCCCAGGCTTCTTGCCACATCTGATTCAATCTGTTTATGCAAAGCCCAAAGAAAGTGAATATTTTCAATCAATCCTGTGTAAGAGATGAAGCTGGGTAACAGAGCATAACAAAGACTGGGTTATTTATAGTATTGCTCACTAGAGAAAGTGAAGGACCTGACAGAAGTGAAAGCCAAAAGCAGAGACTGTGCGAAAGAATAGAAAAGGAATAAAATTAGGGAAACCAAAAGCCTAGTGGAGAATCCATGCCTTTATCACCCCAGCTCACCAAGCTAAAAAAGTTCATGGTCCTTTAGAACAGGAAGAAGAATACAATGGAGTTGGGTTGAAATCTGGACAAAACTCTCCATGGATTTATAAATAGGCACCAAAAAACACTGGCGCAGAGGAAACGTTTTTCCACCCTTAGAGCTATACCTAGGACAAATGATTAAGGCTTTTTCTCAGGGCAACTACTTTAGCAACTCCAAACATTTTAAAATAGAGATCCTAAGAATTGCAAGAAGCTTAAAGAAAGCAATATTGTTCCTTTTTTTTTTTGAGTTGGAGTCTCACTCTGTCGCCCAGATTGGAGTGCAGTGGCACACTCCTGGCCACTGCAGCCTCGACCTGCTGGGCTCTCGCGATCCTTCCGCCTCAGCCTTCCAAGTGGCCGAACTACAGGCGCACGCAACCACACCCAGCTAATTTTTGATTTATTGTAGAGATGAGGTCTCGCCAAGTTGTCCGTGTGGGTCTCGAACCTGCGGGCTCAGGCAATCTACTCACCTCGGCCTCCCAGAGCACTGGGATTACAGGCGGAGCCACCAAGCCCAGCCAATATTGTTTCTTTTATAAATTAGAAGAATATGAGTGAATGTAGCACCTAGTAAGCAAAGAAAATAGAAAGCCTCAAATATGCCAGACATGGTGACTCACGCCTGTCACCCCAGAACTTTGGGAGGCCAAGGCAGAATGACTGTTTGAGTCAAGGAATTTGAGACCAGCCTGGGCAACATAGCAAGAGCTCATCTCTACAAAAAATCAAAAAGCCAGATTTTGTGGTGCACTCCTGTAGTCTCAACTGGAGAGGCCAAGGCAGAAGGATCACCTGAGCCCAGAAGGTCGAGGATGTGGTGAGCCTGGATGACAAAGTGAGACGCCAACCTGACCCACCCCTCCCAAAAAAAAAGAAAAGAAAGCTCCAGGTCCTCTACCTTGTTACCATCTCTCATTTGTAGCCACAAGCAACTCTAGGCCTACATTTGACCTGTTTAGCCTCCACAGCAGAAAAAGGCAACGCCTCACCTCTTTCCTTTATGCTTTCAGAGAGGTCTAGGATTGGATTTCCCTAGCCTAGCCTTGGGTCATCACGCACCCGTCTTCAAAACAAGCACAATGACCAGAGGCCTGGAATGCTCTGATTGGTCAGGTGCAGGTCATATTACCATTCCTGGAAGGTGAGGGGTATCATCCCCACCCAAAAAACACATAAACTTGGAGTGAGAGAAAGATGTCCTCTTTCCAAAAAAGCAAAATATAACTCTCTAAGGAAAAGACACCAGATGTTGCAAAGGGGAAAAGAAAAGATGTCCATTATACCTTAGCTGCCAAAATTTCACCTTTTTTGATCTCTCAATTTCAATTCTGTCTCAACTCCATCTCAGTGAATACATGAACTCCATCAAGGTGACCCCCTATTCTTCTCCAAATCGTGGTGGTCAGGCACCTCAAGGAAACAGCCTTGCTTTGCAAAGGAGTTCTTGGATCACAGAACTTGGTGGGTCCAATCCAAAGGGGCTGAACTCAAGACAACGTCATTTGGCTTTTATAACTCAGATACACTAAGGATTGTCTCTCTGTTTCAATAAAGACAAATTGTAGCATCAAATATTGAGGGGACATAGAAGTTACCACTTCCTTCTGTCCCCTCAGCTAAGGTCAAATGCTTCTGCATGGGTTTGAGAAGATGGCAAAGCTTAGCTGGCTGTGGGTAAGAGGCCTCCATGATCTCATAAGTCTTGCCTTTCTGATCACAATGATTAGTAGAAAACATCATAGGTCACTGGCAGTAATACTTATCCTAGAACATCAGAATCTGAAGGCCAAAGGTCATGTAGAATTAGAGGGCAAGTTCTCCAAGGGACCCGTTATTCTATATATTTGCTACACATTACTGTGTTCTGCCATCTGAAGTATAGAGTCCTGTATAAAATCAGAAAATAATCCTAGATTCAAAGAGCTGAAAGGGAACTTTGATTTCTTACAGTGTATTCCCTCACTTTTTAGTTGAGGAAGGCTGGGCGCGGTGACTCAAGCCTGTAATCCCAGCACTTTGGGAGGCCAAGGTGAGAGGATTGCCTGAGCCCAGGGGTTCGAGACCAGCCTGGGCAATATGGTGAGATCTTGTCTCTACAATAAATAAAAAAATTCGTCTGGCATGGTAGTGCGTGCCTGTAGTTCCGGCTACGTGAAAGGCTGAGGTGGAAGGATCACCTGAGCCCAGCAGATTGACACTGGGGTGGCCATGAGCATGCCACTGCACTCCAGCCTGGGCGACAGAATGAGACTCCAATTCAAATATATATATATATATATATATATATATACACACACACATATAATATCTATATCTATACTTGAGGAAAATGAGGCTCAAAAAGGAGAAGGGAGTTGCCAAGGCCATAGCAAATTGTTGTCCAACCTAAAACCCAGGAGTCTTAGATTCTCTTCCAGAGTTCCTTCCATTCTACCCTGTGGCCTTTCTTGGGTGTATTCCAACAAGACCACTGAGTCTGAAATAGGAGGAAATTTTGGAGTCAGAAGGCTCCATCTGCCTTGGGAATATGGGACTCTTTTTTAGCCACTTACTCTTGTTTGCACTCAGATGTGTAGATCTTGAAAAGGGCCTCAATCCCTGAGCACAAAGAGAAGACGAGGTAGAAAAACTCCAGGACTCTTCTCCCTCAGGCAAGACAAACTTGGTGTTCCTTCGGACTTGGCCTATCTACTGGGAATTCTGGGTACTCCATAGGTACACTAGAACGTCTAAGCTCTCCTTGGTAGTGAATGCTAAATGTTGTGTCTGCCAGGTATTTTTCTGGATCAGAAGAACATAATCTCCTCAGCATCTTCAAAGGGCTCCCAAACCCTCAAAATGTTAAGAACCACTGCTCTAAAGTGATGCTTCCAAATGTGGCTTATCATTAAAATTACCAGAAGAGCTTTAAAATACTGACACTTGGGTCCTCTTCCTGGCAGGGCGAATTAGGTAGATATGTGTTCTGGCACATTTGCACTCTTTAGAGGGTCACATACATTCAAGTCTCTGCTCTAGAAGAAAATATTAATGAAAATGTTTTCCTGGAAGAGAGATGAAAAAATTACCTCAGGACTTGGCACTTTAAAATCATTCTGATGTAAAATACTCCAGGTGTTTATAGGAAAGAGGAAATTAGAACTCCTGGAAAGGACAGGCAGCTGAAACCCAAGAAGCCATAGAAAAAATTGTGGAATTTAAAAGAAGACCATGGTCCCGTTGTATGGCATTGTGACCACAGCTTATCCCCCATGCAAATCAACTCTTTCACTAACTTGCTTAGCGCATGCTATGTTTCCCTGACGCTACCTTCCAGTGACTCAGATTCTGTGAATCCCCAATCCTCAGGACAGTAGAGCGTTAGTGCAAATCCACCACATGACATTTTTATAATTTCTGAACAAAAAGCTATTCATACATTAATTTGTTCATTTATGCACATAATAAGAATTTAAGTGCCTACAGGATGCTGAGAACTTCTTTAGCAGAGAACAAAATAGATACTCTCCCTATCATCATCCTTACAGTCTAACACAGGTGCTGGATTCATTCATAGACTGAGAATTGGAGTCATTAAAAGATCTTGTCCTTCATTTTAGTGGCGCCATCATATTGGTTTCCTTGGACTCCTAGAACACATCAAGTATATTCTTACCTCCAAGATTTATATATTCTGGGTCTGCTCTAGAACCACTTTTTCCAATACTCTTCCTAGTTACCTACAACTTAAACCCATGGGTCTCACCTTTTCATGCCGAGGCCTTTAACTCCTCAACTTAAAGCAACTCCTCCTGTTATCCTCTCTCAGAGCACTTTAAACTTTTCACTGTGGCATTTAACATAGTTTTTAATATTCTATTTATTTGTGTGATTCCTCCTTTTTTTTTTTTTTTGAGTTGGCGTCCCACTCTGTCGCCCAGGCTGGAGTGCAGTTGCATGCTCACAGCCACCCCAGCATTGACCTGCTCAGACGATCTTTCCACCTCAGCCTTCCAAGTAGCCGGAACTACAGGCATGTGCTACCACACTCGGCTAATTTTTTGATTTATTGGAGAGATGCAGTCTCGCCAAGTTGCCCAGACTGTTCTTCAACCCATGGGCTCAGGCAATCATCTCACCTTGGCCTCCCAAAGCGCTGGGATTACAGGCTTGAACCACTACGCCCAGCCTGTGTGACTCTTTTTTTTCTTTTCTTTTCTTTTTTTTTTTTTTTTTTTGAGTGAGTCTTCATGTGTCACCCAGGCTAGAGTACAGTGGCACAATCATGGCTCACCACAGCCTCGACCTCCTTGGCTCAGGCTCTCTTTCTGCCTCAGTCTCCTGAATAACTGGGACAACAGGCACACACCACCACGCCTGGCTAATTTTTTTTTTTTAGAGACAAGACTAGGTTCAAGCAGTCTTCCTGCTTTGGCCTCCCAAAGTGCTAGGATTACAGATATGAGCCACCATGCCCAGATATTTGTGTGATCATTCTTGAACTTCACATTTTAGAAAAAGTAGTTCATGCAATACCCGCACATAAAATGCAAACAGTAAAAATAGTATACTAGAAAAAGAAAATAAGCTTCCTGCTCCTGATCCTCTGATTCTCAGCTCTCCTTCCCAGAGTTAAGTGCTATTATCACTTCCATATCCTTCCAGAGATTTTCTAGGTGTTTCTGAGGGTCTGTGTGATTATTTATTAAGTGATTATTTATTTATTTAGTAGAGTTTCCTCTACTAGACTGAGGGTAGATGCTGTTTATTTGTTCGTTGCTTTATCCTTAGTACTTGGCACACAATCAGCAATTTATAGATGTTGGTGGAATGAAGGGAAGGGTGTCAAAAGAACAGAGGTTGGATCAATAAGTAATCTGCCAGCTCTTGTACATCTCCCATCCCCCTACTCAGCATTGTGCACACAGTAAACTTTACTAGTGTTTCCCAGACTCCCCAAGCATCGGTTCAAACCTCTATTAGAACAACTCACATTGTGCAAAGATTACCGTTCTCTTGTCTATGTATCTCCCCCAGTGGACTGTGAGCTCCTTGTGGGTGGGGATCATACTTTCCTCTTCTGGAATGCTGTGCTGAGCATCCCAGAAGTCCTCAACAAGCGCTTTCTGACTGGCTGCACAACTCATTTGACTTATCTGACTGTTAGCTCCTTTGCAATTCTGTTCTCAAACTCTCCCAGTTTGAAACCAGCCAGAGTCGTTCCAGATTGCAATTTTTTCAACAAAGACTAGCATTTTCCTCAAAATCTGTAGTCTAGAGAGATGCACTTCACTTGAGTCTTACAGCAGATTCTTACTGCTTTTGGCACTCATCTATAAAATGAGGATAATAATGTCGACCTTCCAGGGTTATGATAATTAAATGAGGCCTTATATAAATGGAGACCATTGTTATTTTCTCCACCCCCTTCAGCAAGAAAGAGGGTCTCAGTGCTTGTTTTGCTAAGAAAGAAAAGAGGTCTCTCTTCATGGGAGATAGGACCCAGGCAAACAGGATTTTAACACCAGTTCAAACATTGTTGAGACAGTGAGGTGAGGATCACTAATAAAGTAGAAATTTGCCCTCTTTGAACAATGATCTGAAATATAATGGCTGTCTGTCAAAGAAAATATAGAGGACAAAATATAGAGGCTTGGGAGGTCCCACAGGCCATATGCAGTCTGTTTCAACTTGCAATACTGCCCCCATTCCCTCTAGACTCCAACCACACTGAACTAACTACCTTTTGTTCCTCCACACACTCTTTTGATGTCAGGTCTTTGAATATACTCTTCCATCTGCCTGCCACCTAGTATCCTGTAACTCTAAGTTTGAAAACCTCTTCCTCAGGAAAACCTCCCTTGACCTCAAGGACCAGATTAGCCACCCTCTTAGCATCCTGTTTTTCCCTTTCATAGCACTCATTGGGGCCTTCATTCCACCATCCATTTATCTGATAATTCGTTCCAGAGTTCCTACTATGTGCTGGGCATTATTCTGGGTGCTGGGGATACAGTGGTAGGCAAGACAAGACACAAATTCTACTTTTTTTTGAGTTGGGGGTCTCACTCTGTTGCCCAGGCTGAAGTGCAGTGGCACAATCACGGCTCACTGCAGCCTTGATCTCCTTCTGCCTCAGCCTCCTGAGTAGCTGGGACTACAGGTGCAAGCTACCATGTCCAGCTAATTTTTTAATCTTTTGTAGAGACGGGGATCTCACTATGTTGCCTACACTGGTCTCGAACTCCTGGGCTCAAGCAATCCTCTTGCCTTGGCCTCTCAGAATGCTGGAATTACAGGCATGAGCCACGTACCTGGCCACAAATTCTACTTATGAAACTTACATTGTAGTGGGAGAGGCAGACAATTGACAAATAACCTGGTCAAACTCGGTGACTCAGCCTGTAATCCCAGCACTTTGGGAAGCTGAGGCAAGTAGATTGCCTGAGCCCATGGGTTCAAGACCTGCCTAGGCAACTTGGTGAGACCTTGTCTCTACAATAAATAAAAAATTAGCCAGGAGTGGTAGCATGCCCCTGTAGTTCTGGCTACTTGGAAGTCTGAAGCAGAAGGATTGCCAGAGTACAGCAGGTTGACTCAGGGATGGCCGTGAGCATGCCACTGCACTCCAGCCTGGGCGAATCTACTACTACATTTCCAGAATGGGACATTGTATCCAACACATAACAAATACTCAGTAAATGCCTGCTGAGGAGAAGAAAAGTGAAGAGAGGAGGAGTGGCAGCCAATCTCAAGAAGGACGCAGGAGTGGACAGTGTCAGAACCAACACAACTAACACTGCTTTCACTCTGTAGGGCTACTTAACTTGCAGGAAGGACTAAAATGAGTTGGGACCTATCCTTGTTTGCTGGTCTCCAAGAAGGGAGAAGAAGTGGCTCATCTTCACTTCTGTTTGCCCTGTACTTGTGTAGGCACCTAAACATGGAAATAAATGAATGCGTGCAAGCCCTTGACTTGTCTACTCCTGTGCCTTCCCGTGCCAAAGACTGGCTAGCTAATTGCCAAACACATTTCCTCTTTCTCACGAGCACCCAACTAGACTACATTCCTCACTTCTCTCTTTCCTTGTCTCTCTCTCTCTCTCTCTCTTAAGGGCAGCTCAGTGTTTAAGTCAGTAGAAAAGAGACCATACAGACTTAAGGTGCAGGGATGGAGATGGGCAGATGCCCCACTTCTCTTATAGTTAGGTGTGACAACATGGTTAAATTTTTGTCAGTAGAGTATGGATGGAAGTGATAGAATCTCCCATGAAGGACCTGTGTCTCTTAACCACCACTTGGGTGAAGGGTCTCTCGCTTACTAGGAACACCAATTTTGGACTTTACCTGAGTGGAAAATAAACTACTGTGATAGTCCACTGAGCCTGGGAGTTTTGCTGTTTGAGCAGTTAGCATTATCTTAGCTATATATTTTCTTATGTCTCCAGGTCAGTGACACCTTTCCAGTTCAAGCCTGCCCCAGGCTCCAAACTCAGCTCTACACCTGTGCACTGGATATCCCCACTGACATGGTCGTCACCACTTCAGACTTAACGTGACCAAACCTGGGCTTGCTACCCTCATCCCCACCAGCTTCTCCTTCTCCAGTATGGCCCATCTCAGTGAGATGGCATCACTTTCCACCTACTTTCCACTAGCCTAAAACTGCCACTGCCCTGAGGATCCAGTCCAAACTTCTTGACATTGTCTCAAAGGCCCTGCATGATCTGGTCTGGTCTCCATCTGCAGCCTCTTCTGCTGACCCCAGCTCAGCTGTCTACCTCCTGTCACACCAAACTCAATTTGGTTCCTCATTCACATCATCCTGCCTCTCTATTCTGGCAGGTTCCTCAACCTAGAATACTCTTGATCCCCATTCTTCTCTTGGACCACAGTTGTTCATCCTTCAGGCTTCAGCTTGATTTTCATTTCCTTAGAAAAGTGGCCTCCCTGACCCCTGGACTCAGTCACTTGTCACCTCCTACTGCCCATCATAACTCTCTTGATACTTGATTGCTGTGACTTAATTGTCTGTCTTTCTTGTTAGAGTGGAAATTCTTGGAGGGCATGACCTGGGTCCAGTTCATCCTTGTGCTCTTAGCCTCTAGAATGAAGTAGGAATTCCTGTATGTCTGTTAAGTGAATGCATGTGAGCAGTGTACTGGCTCAATACTTGCCAACTTAGGAATAGCAGTACTCTCTAATGATAGCAAAGAGTTAATTCTCAGAGTTTCTCTGCAGTCTGAGTCAGGGCAGTCTTCCCCACTTATTAATGAGGAGACAGATCCTCAAGGGAGCAGGTAATCTGCCCCAGGGAGGTAGCAAGGTGAGGCAGTCACAGGGCTCTGGCTATGACCGTACCTCCTCCCCTTCTCCCCTTCCTACTTTTCTTGTTTCTGAGCACCAGGCGGAAATGTAATGTCATGACACATTGGGGGATTTCTTTCTTCCCCTGCATTTTTCTGATGTGACTCCAGTCTGAGAGGTTGAGGGAGCACAAGCCCTGGGAGGAGGGAAGCGGGTGGTGGGGAGGTTAGCCGCGCATTCCTCAGCAGCCTCCGTTTGCATAGCTTAGAGAAAGAAGAAAGAAGTTAGCAAGCTTTGGCAGACACACTGGGCATTCAGCTCCTGTTCTGGCAGCTGCAGGGGCCGGGCGAACACATGCTCTGCCAAGGTCAGGCAGGCAGACAGTCTCTCCCAGCCCAGGCTGCCAAGATGAGCTGGAGAGGGTAAGGGTCTCTGCCTAAGATGGGGGTTCTCAGAAAGAATTCCCTCCTTTCTGCCCAGGCTGGCAGCCGGTTGGCCATGAGCCATTCAGTGTGGGGAAGAGAGGGAGGGGTGGGAAGATAGTGGTGTAAATCCTTCCAGGTTGGAAGCCTGGGTGGACATCAGACAGTCCAGGGGGCTATCTCAGCCCCTCCTCTACCCTGGGGATATTGCAGGGGGCAGCCCCTGGGCAGATGTCCCCACCCAGCTGCTGAGGCCACTGCCGTCACATTCCAGAGCAGGCTGAGATCTACAGAGCATGACTTGAGAACAAGCTCACCATGGAAACCAGGCTTCCTAGGAAAAGGTCACATATTTGATGTGGCTGTCATCTGGGCACCTTAAATGCCGCACTGTTTCTGTTGTCCCAAGGACACTGCCAGCAGAGAGGGCCTAAGAGAATGGGGGTGGCAGCTGACCTGTTTGCCCAGCTTTAGATAGACCCCTGTCACAGTTTCCCATTCTCGGCAAAGCCTAGGGCTGTACTCACTTACATAGCCTGACCCCAACTTGTATGCACTGGAGCAGCCCTGCAGGCCAAGTCCTGCATCTGGCAAGGACCTACTGTGCCAACAATCTAGAAAAGGAGATGTAAATAAGACCCTCAAGGGTTAAAAACTGGCAGAGCTTGTTACTAATTGTCAGAGCTTATTAAAAGACAGAACTTGTTAATAGCTGTAAAAGCTGTTGTGTATTGAGTACTTCCTCCAAGTCATGCGCTGTAATAAATTTTTCACATGCGCTATAATCCCCACAAAATTCCTAAGAAGAAAACTGAATCTTTGGGAGGTTAAATAACTTGTCCAAGAGTATTATACAATCAGAAAATGGCACAGTCAGGATTCAAACCCAGGTTTGTCTAATCTAGAGTCTGAACCCTTAACCTCTACTCTGTTTTCATTCATTCATTTATTCATGCATGCAATCATTTATTCATTGCTCATCCATTCATGCATGCATCAGACATTTAGGGAGAACCTGTGGTGTGCTGCAAACTAGACTGGGTGCAGGGATACAGAGCTCAAAAAGGACACACACCTTGACTTTCAGGAGTTCACAATGGGCGAAGCAGATGAGCAATGACAATCCATGGTGTGATGACAACCCTGGGGGAGGAACACCAAAGCTGTTGTTGGAAGAGGACCAAGTTTCCTTGCATTGTCCAAGGCTCAGTGATGTGAGTGCACAGAGGAGAAGTGACTAACCTAGCTGGGACTGGAGGTGGGTGACAGACTTTCTCCAGAAGATGGCTAAACATACACCTGGAAAAGGATGTCTGTGTCTGTAGGGTTAAACTTGGGTCACACTTCTCAAGCCTGGAGTCCCAGAGCCTGGAGTTGAATCCATGGGCAGGAGAGAACACTTACTCCCAAGTAGACCTGATCAGGACCCCCTTACCAAGCACAGTGCTTCCCAGGGTCCCCAACCCACCCAGTACCACTGACAAAATAGAAAGAAGCCTTCCTAGAGAGCCCTGGGTAAGCACATGGTTTCCACAGCCATCCTTAACCCAGATGTTAGTGGCATGAAGAAGGAATAAGCTGGAAACTTCTTCCTTCTTTCACACTCCCGTTGAAGCCTGTCCACTGTCAAAAACTGGGGGACACTGGAAATAAAACGAGTGCCTCATTATAAGAAAACCAGCCTAGAGACTTCTAGGTGTTGGGCAAGGAAATAGGGTTGGGGAAAAGGGTGACTTAATTCCTCCCGTCTGTCTGGTTCCTACACCCACATCATATGTCGTTGGGGAAGCCTCCCACAGAGGCTGTGATCTACCAACTGCAGCACTCCAGCCCTGAAAGGAGCCCTTTTCCTTAGATGCTCTGTTGGTTAGTAATAGCCAAGATGCTGGGAGGGTAGAAGAGAGAGAGAGGGAGGGAGAGAGGGATGTTCTCTGAAGAGCAAGAGGGCAGTTGGCTTCCTTCACAGCTGTGTGGGTGGCAGTGAGCTAAGAGGTCCCCTTTCTCTTCTCCATCAATCAAGGGGGGCAATCAAGAAAAAATATGCAATTTTCAAAGTTCAAAAAGAGACTGGGCATGGTGGCTCATGCCTGTAATCCCAGAACTTGGGAGGCAGAGGTGAGAGGATTGCCTGAGCTCAGGGGTTCACGACCAATCTGGGCAACATGGTGAGACCTCGTCTTTACAATAAATTAAAAAAAAAAAAAAAAATTAGCCAGGCATGGTGGTAAGCGTCTGTAGTTCCAGCTACTTGGAAGGCTGAGGCAGAAGGATTACCTGAACCCAGCAGGTCAAGTCTGCTGTGGCTGTGAGTGTGCCACTGCACTCTAGCCTGGACGACAAAGTGAGACTCTCACTCAAAAAAAAAAGTTCAAAAAGAAAAACCAAACTATAACAACCTCCAAATTATATTAATTTGGTGGTGGCCTGACACTCCGGAAATCAATCATGGGAAGGGGTAATTTTAACTCCCTCTCCTTCTCTTGAATGAGGTTAGCCTCCCCAAACCCCCCATCCCCGTGATTGGTCTCCATGAGGCAACACTGCCTGGCCTGGCCTGGGTGCCTCACCACAGCAAGAAGGAAAACACAGAGCCCTGTTGTCCCTCCTCTCTGGAGAATTGTGGCTAGGATAGAAGATCATGGTCAGTGAGAAACCTGGGCCCTCCTGGGCAAGTTCAGTATCAAGCAAAATTGCATTAGCAAATAGTAGCCTTGTGCAAGTTGCTTCACTCCTCTGCACCTCAGTCTATTAAACTGGGATAGTAATACTACCTACTTCCCTGGGGCACTGTGAAGATTAAACAAGATCATATAAAAGAAATACACTTCAGAGCTGTGAAACACCATACAGAGGCCGGTGTCCTTATTTTTTTTTTCTGTCTTCATGTCCTTTTATTTACCTCTTTTGCCTCTCTTTTCTTCTCCTTACACCCTCCTTCCTCCCACTGCCATCTCTATAATGCCCTCTTTCACCCTGTATGGACTTAATATGTCCATAAGAGAATTTTTTATTTTCATCATCCCTGTAAACTTGCTTCTTCATCCGTTTTTTCCCATTTTGGCTAATAGAGTCATCACACACCCAGCTCCTCGGGCTAAAATCTAAGAAGTCATCTTGAGCCGGGCTCGGTGGCTCAGCCTGTAATCCCGCTCTTTGGGAGGCCGAGGTGAGTGGGTTGCCTGAGCCCGCGGGTTCGAGACCTGCCTGGGCAACTTGGCAAGACCTCATCTCTACAATAAATCAAAAATTAGCTGGGTGTGGTAGCGCACGCCTGTAGTTCCAGCTACTTGGAAGGCTGAGGCGGAAGTATCGCCGGAGCCCAGCAGGTCAAGGCTGCAGTGGCCAGGAGCGGCCACTGCACTCCTGTCTAGGCAACAGAGTGAGACTCCAACTCAAAAAAAAAAAGTCATCTTGATTCCTTTCTTTCCCACAACTCCCACGTTCAATCCATCAGCATGTCTTACAGATGATTCCTCCAAAACATATCCCAAATCTGACCATTTCCCACCACCTCCTCTGCTACCACTCTAATTCTGGTCACCATTTCCTCTTGCCTACACAGCTACAAAGGTCTCCTAACTGGTTTTGCTTCTTTTTTAAAAATTATTTTTATTTTTTTAGAGATGGGGGTCTCGCTATGTTGCCCAGACTGGTCTAGCTCTCCTGGTCTCAAGCAGTTCTCTCACCTCAGCCTCCCAAGTAGCTGTGATCACAGGCTCAAGCCACTGTACCTGGCTCCTGGTCTTGCTTCTTTTACTTTTGTCCCCTAGAGCCCCTTCTTTGCATAGAAGAGTCATATTTCTGGCACACAAACCATATTACCCCCCACTCCATTGGCTTCCAGACTGTTCACCATGGCCTACAAGGCCTTGTGTGATCTGGTCCTTGCCTCGCTCTTCAACCTATTGACTATACTGCAGCTGTAGAGGCCCCTTTCTGTCCCTCATACATACTAAGCTTATTTTTGTCTCAGAACCTTCACACGTCGATCCCTTCTTGTCTCAGTTCAGATGTTACCTCCTCAGAGAGACCTTCCTTGGGGTATCTACAAAAATGAATTCTGTCCTCATGGATCCTTTAGCACACCACTATTTTTTCTATGTGTGTTCCTTATTTCTGAAATTATCCTATTTGTTTATTTATGCTTGCATTGTTGGTCCATGTGTTGGTGTTGTTCACTATTCTTCTCCAGTGACAAGAATAGTACTTGGCACCTTATAAGTGCTCAGTCAATTTTTGTGGATGAGTACATTGTATGTCCTTGCTCCAAAGAATGTTCTCACTTCTTTGTCCCGCCCTTACTCAGCCAAAATCCCTCTCCTTCAGATCATGGATCTCATTTGTAAGGTGATAGGGAGGCCTCCACAAATATTTGCTGAATGAATGAAGCTAAAATGAATTACACCAACAAAGAATGCCAGCCTCTTAACGCATAGCTATTCCCAGGAGGATTAGCATTCTCAAACAGGAAGCTTGAATTTCAGTCATTGTTGACAAAGGGAAGAATTTCAGGCCAGCCAAGTTGAAGTGATATTTTTGGACAGAATTGCTGTTCCGTGGTTTCTTAAATTCACAAATACGTTTTAAGACCCTCCAGGACTCCTTTGAAACCGAAGTTAACATTGAAATGTGAAACAGTGATTGAAAAGCATTGCTTGTTTCTAAGGATAGAATTGTGAACCAGGAATCAGAAGTCTGGGTTTCAATCCTAGATGAGTCGCTATAGTAATTAGCTCCTTGGACAGGTTGCTTAAGAGAACCAACATGAATTGAGCATCCAGCTCATGCCTGGCCCTGAGCTAGGCACTTCATGCACATGTAAAATTTTTGCAACACTTCGAGGTAGATATTTTTAGTATCTCTATCTTATAGACAGGAAGACAGGTTCAGGGAAGTTAGGTGTCATGTATGAGGGCACTCACCTAATAAACAGTGGGCCTGGAATCAGACCCAAGTTTGAGTCAGCCTGCACTCCAGTTCCTTACACTGCATCCTGATAAGGCCCGTGGGCCTCCTTTCATGAATCTGTAAATGGGAGGCAACAGAAGAAAAGTCTTGAGCTCTAAGAAGTTGCTCTCTAAGATCTTTTACATATAATTTCTCCAGTATATAAATATGTGTGTGTGCATTTTTTTTTTTTTTTTGGAGTTGGAGTCTCTCTCTGTCTCCCAGGCTGGAGTGCAGTGGCACACTCACTGCCACCCCAGCGTCAACCTGCTGGGCTCCGGCAATCTTTCCACCTCAGCCTTCCAAGTAACCGGAACTACAGACATGCGCTACCACACCCAGGTAATTTTTTATTTATTGTAGAGTCAAGGTCTCACCAAGTTGCCCAGGTTGGTCTCAAACCTGCGGGCTCAGGCAATCCTCTCACCTCGGCCTCCCAAATTATCTCCAGCGTAATATTTCTGGTTATGGGAAGAAAAGAAAACCAGTCTGACACAGATAGCTCATCTAGGAGTGTAGCTTAGTAGTTGGAGTGCAGCTTAGGAATGGGGCTTCCGGGGTTCACATCCTGCCTTTACCACTTTCCTTAGGCATACATCTAACATCTCTTTACCTCAGTTTTATCATCTGTAACATGGGTGCAGTAAGAGTACCTACCTCCTAAGTTGTGATGAGACATAAATGAGATAATGCCTATAAAGTATGCAGCCCAGTGCCCCATACATGGTGAGCACTCCATTAAATGCTAAATGTGTATTTACCTAAAGATGATTATCATGAGCATTATAAAAGAAAGTATCTCGAAGGAGGCTGAAAGAGAGCCCACAGAGAAGAGGTAGATGCTTTCTTGTGACAGTCAATCTTGAGAAGTGGCTGCAGGTTTAGGGGTTCCCAGGGCCACTGAATCAACCAAGAAGACTCTCGGAGGAGCCCAGGAGCTCCACCAAGGGGAACTCCCATCAGCAACAGAGACATGAGGGGAGAGTTGCTGAAAGGCAGGAAGCCCTGACCCTGCAGGAAACACTAGCTAGAGAAACAAAGTGTACTCAGAAAAGCCCAGCCCAGGACAAGGGCTTGAGACTAGAAGCTCGGAAGCAGGAAAGGGAGCCCAAGGAGAGTTCAAAGTAACTCACTACTCCAGTTATTTCTGACCTCTTCACTATTTTTTCTGATTACCAAAGTAATACATTAGTAGTTTACAGAATTTTAGGTAATGCAAATAGCAAAAGAGTCCCCTACCCAAGTTATGAAAAGTTTTCTCATTGAAATATAATACATAAAGATGCACAAATCATGCTTGCTGAATTTCTCAAAGTGAATACACCCGTGCAGCCTGCACCCCAACCATGGCCCAACTTATCAGAGCACTAGAAGTCCCTCCTGTCCAGTGATTACTGATCCCAACAGGAAGCTTTTTCCGGACTTCTTTCACTGTAGTGAAAGCCCGTTTCAAAATTTTAAGTAAATGGAGGGACATAGAATGTTCATTATTAAACTTTATTTATTTATTTATTTATTTTTTGAGTTGGAGTCTCACTCCGTTGCCCAGACTGGAGTGCAGTGGCCGCTCCCGGCCACTGCAGCCTCAACCTGCTGGGCTCCGGCAATCTTTCCGCCTCAGCCTTCCAAGTAGCTGGAACTACAGGCGTGCGCTACCACGCCTGGCTAATTTTTTGATTTATTGTAGAGATGAGGTCTCGCCAAGGTGCCCAGGCGGGTCTCAAACCCGCGGACTCAGGCAATCCACTCACCTCGGTCCCCCCAAAGCGCGGGATTACAGGCTGAGCCACCGAGCCTGGCTGAATGTTCTTTTTTTGTGTCTGACTTCTTTCACTAGGCAATATGCTGTGCAATTTATCCATATTCAGTGCTTCATTGTATTTGTATAGATATACCACAGTTTATTTATTCATGTCATCATCAAATACCGATGGGTGTTTGGCATTTTCCAGTATTTAGTTACTGTAAATAATACTAAGAAAGATCACTCTTGCATATATCTTTTGGTGAACATGTGTACTCATTTCTCTTGTGTGTATCCCCAGGAGTGGATTGCTGGGTTATGGGGTATGCATATATTCAACTTTGGTAATTATTGCTGACTACAGTTTTAAAAGAATATTCAGCCGCGCACGGTGGCTCATGCCTGTAATCCCAGCACTTTGGGAGGCCGAGGCAAGAGGATTGCCTGAACTCAGGGGTTCAAGACCAGCCTGGGCAACATGGCAAGACCTCGCCTCTACAATAAATAAAAAAAATTAGCTGGGTGTGGTGGCACATGCCTGTGGTTCCAGCTACTTGGAAGGCTGAGGCGGAAGGATCGCCTGAGCCCAGAAGGTCGAGGCTGCAGTGGCTGTGAGTGTACCACTGCACTCTAGCCTGGGCAAGAGACATCACTTGACATGCCCCAAATTTCACACTTATCTTTTTATTCCCATCCACCCTCCCCAGGCCCTCTCTAAATCCAAACACACAACCAGGGCAGCGTTGGATTACATGTCTGTCCACTTGCTGGCCCTGGAGTGGATTTTGTTTTCGATACTCATTCATCCATGTAACAAATATTGAGCACCTACAACTCAATTGTAACATTTTAGAATCTGGGAACAAAGCAATGTTATACACTCTCATGGAGCTAACATTCTAATAGGAAGAAAGGAACTATAAACAAATAGAAATCCTGGGCACAGTGGCTCTTGCCTGTAATCCTAGCACTTTGGGAAGCCAGGGTGAGAGGATTGCTTGAGTCCAGAAATTCGAGAATAGCCTGGGCATTATAGCAAGACCTTATCTCTACAAAAGATTAATTAAATTAACCAGGGTGGTGGCGTGTGCCTGTAATCCCAGCTACTCAGAAGGCTGAGGCAGAAGGATAGCCTGAGCCCAGGAGGCTGAGGCTGCAGTGAGCCATGATCATGTCACTGCACTCCAACCTGAGTGACAGAGTGTGACTCAAAACAAATAAACACACCCCCCCCACCAAAAAGAATGAACAGGTTAGTGGTGAAAAGGGATATGGAAAAATATAAATCAGTGTAAAAAGAGTAAGAGTGGAATGGGGGCGGAAAGTGCTTTTGTATAGTAGGGTTGTCAGGGAAGGCCAGCAGAGCAGACAAGTTCTGGAAGACATGATAGTTCTGGTCACCGTGCTGTGGCCAGAGTCAAAGATATCTTATCTTGTTCTCACTAGGAGCAACATCTGCTTGCACGAACAGCACAGGACTAGGTCCTGAGTCCAGAGCCTGTTGACTGAATGGATGGATATCTTTCCTGGTTATAGCCAGTCAAACTTTCCATGTGAAAGGCCTATTCTTTCTTATCTCAGAGGTAGCATACTAGTATAACCAAGCCCCGCTCTATCACTTAGTGAGTATCCTCAGACAAGTTATGTAACTTCTCTGAGCCTCAGTTTCCTCTTCTGGAAAAACGAAACAGTAGTAGTACTTCCCTCACTGAGTTTGTGGGAATACTGAGATAGTATAAATATGGCTAGTATAAAAACTAACATCAAGTCAGGACTTAGAAAATATCTAAGTTGGCCAGGCGTGGTCAGCCTGTAATCCCAGCACTTTGTAAGGCCGGGATGAGAGGATTGCCTGAGCTCGTGGGTTCTAGACCAGCCTGGGCAACATGGTGAGACCTCGCCTCTACAATAAATAAAAAAATTAGCTGGGTGTGATAGTGTGCGCCTATAGTTCTAGCTACTTGGAAGGCTGAGGCGGAAGGATCACCGGAACCCTGCAAGTCAACGCTGGGGAGGCAGTGAGCATGCCACTGCACTCCAGCCTGGGCGACAGAGTGAGACTCCAACTCAAAAAAAAAAAAAAAAAGAAAATACCTTAGTTAAACCAGTTTCCAATTAAAACAAGCAGACAAAATGCTATGGAATAAGGGTTATCTTTATTTGGATTGCAAAGTATAAATATGAACCAGGTTTGGAAATACAGTTTGTAACAGTTCAGAAATGGCACCAGAAACTTCCAGAAGGGACCATGACAGCATACCTTTATAGGTTCGGTGAGGTGGGTGGGATTACACAAAAGCCTTCCCTACCTCCAATCAATTACCAAGAACAGTCAGCTCCAACATTCCCTGTTCCTCCTCAGTCTTTTTTTTTTTTTTTTTGCTAATACCTTCTCTAGACTGTCCTCTGCTACACTGACCCCTGCATGGAGTAGCACCAGAAGAATGACAGGAGTAAGAGAAATGTCATGACACAAGGGAGAGTGGGTTCCCATGCTGTGGGCCTGGGGCCATGGGGGTGAGAGATAGGAAAGCTGCAAGCATGGAAGCCCAATCTCTTCTGAGATTTGGCAGGGAGAGGACTCAGGGAAACACTGATATCTGTTACACTTTGACCTCAGCACCTTGGGCTTTCAAAACACAAACGGTAGACAAAATCGCCTAGGCAAGACTGCAGTCCAACTCATAGAGTGGCTCTGACCGAGTTAACCCTTACATCCTGACCATACAGAACCTTCCCTGTGGCACTCTGACCATGGAAGATCTTCAGAAATGTGGACAGACAATAAATTAGTACAGATGGGTCACAGAGTCATCTCAGCTTTGCAGCAGGGGAGGGTGGCGCTGAGCCAGATGGTAGGGATGCAGGGTGGAAGGCCAGGAAATTGCCAAAGTAACAGTCTAGGCACTTGAAATATTATTGTTAGATTGTTAAAAACTAAATAAATTAACATACATAGAATAAAATAAATATATAATTTAAAAGGCATTTACAAACAACAACAACAAAAAAAATAGTTGTTACTTTTCCATCTGGGTAGAAATCCCAAAATTCAGAGTTCTTGGGCTTGTGGTATTTCACAGTTAACTCATCAAATCCAGCGCTGGAGGGACCCAATGGCAGATCCCTTGGTGGCTACTTCAGTACATGGCTTCTCAATTTTCTTCCAGTCCATAAATCCATAAATCTTTCCTCCTTACTCTCTTCCTTCTTTTTTTTTTTCAGTCAAAGATCCTGGAGCATATGGAATTTAACTGGCATTTCAAACCAGAAGGTAAGTGTTTAAACAAACTTATGGGGGGAAATGGGGTTGGTGGAGGGGAATCAGGAGGGCCTGAAGTGAAGGTTCCTTGCTTTTGCTTTCTTCTGACCCAGATCCCACTGGATATATTGTGTTTGGCACTTGAAGGCTCTGGTATTTTGGCAAAGCAATTATGGGAGGCCCAATCCAGATAGCGACTGGGGACAAAGGAGTCTTCGTGGCTAATTGTGAAGTCCTTCCCCTCTGCAGAGTCTGTCAACTTGTGTCTTCCCAGAGGTAGAAGTCCCCAGCCAATTCCTAAAGCACAAGAAGAAGGCAGGTTAAGTCAAAAGAGATCTTAACAGTCACCTGGGTCCAGTCTTAAAAAGTAGAAAAATCAGCTGGGAAGAGAAGGAGAAGGGATGCGCGTGAAAGAAGCTGTCCTCTCAGGCTTCTTTCTTGGGTGTCTCTCTAGCAACTTTCACCCTAAGTGGAGATGAAGCACTGACAGTCTTTTTGAACACAATTCTGCAATGAGATCCTAAGGTCCCTCAACCCCTAGATCAAGAGAAGAACTCAGCACTCATTGAACAGAGCCAGGAAAGGTAGTGATGATGTCAGGGGCCAAAGGAAGGACGTTACCTTGAGTACTGGTCTCTCAGTGGGAATTAGTCATGCCCAACTTCACTTTCTCTTCACTTTCCACATCATAACCTCCTCTCCTGTGGTACCTGAAGAAGATAAGTTTGGTGAGCAAGTCCTGCCTGCTAGGACACAGCATGGCAGAATAGAACTCTGCCACTGTGGTCCCTCCACTACTTGGAAAAGCCCAGAGGGTATGGCAGCCCAACAGACCTCCAGTCAAAGGGTCAACTGCCCTAAAGGATGCTGCCTGTAACAGCAAGTTATAATTGACAAAGAGCTTTCACCCCATTTATATGATCCTCACAATATCCTTTTGAAGTAGGTGGGCAGAGATTACAATCGTTATAAGATTACAGTCTGCAGAGAGACAGTTAACTGGTTCCAGATTCCACAACAAATGAGTTGCAATGCTTGAAAACAGGCATAGAGTTCTTGAAGGTCTCCCCTAACTGAGAACATACGCCTCAGAATTGAAAGGCTATACCAATAGCATCACCCACACCTTGACTACCAAACCACATACTGATGCCATCAAAGAATGAAGTAGGAAAAAGAAATGTATGACAAGGTTGCTCTGTGGGTGAGTGGCTGGGCACAGAGAGAGAAAAAGACCTCCCGTGAGGAGCAGAACCTACTATGGCCTGGCAAGTTTGATCCTGGGCTCTAGACACTGAACTCACATCATGCCAGAGAAACCAAATTTTTAGAGACTCTATACCCAGGAACTAGCCCATGATTTGGCGTGGAGGGGATAGTTCAGATGATGGTAGAAGACCTAGGAGCAGGAAGAATGGGAGTGATTTGCAGAAACAGCCTGTAGGGGCCCCCAACACTCACCTAAACATGAGAAGTCCCACGATGACAAGCAGACAGACAGATGACAGCACCACGGCCACCACGGCCAGGATGGTTGTGTGGTCATATGTATACAAGCGATTTTCCACTGGGAGACTCAGTCCATGGCACCTCTCTCCGTGGTAACCCGGGTGGCAGCTAGTTCAAGACAGAACAAGGAGGAGATGGGGTTAGTGGTTTGGCCTCTCTCTCTGCAATGGCCCACCTACATAAGCCAAACCCCATTTCTCACAGCCTCAACCTATCAGTCCCTGATGACAATTCCCATCCTTCCTCCACCTCTGTCCTTTAGGAGACTCTTCAAAGTCCCTCGGAAGGCTCTGTAGCATTCCTCCCTCACTTGGAGCCCTGCCCTTCTCCATTCCCTCTGGTTCTCTGGCCTGAGAGTCCTGCTCCAGGCAGGGAAAAAGTGAGGGAGGTCTTGAAGGTCTCAGCCTGATATGTTCCATGTGTGGCTGATTTATTACATATGTGTTCAGGCATTGTTCAAGCCACTTACAACGACTTGGGCAAAAGAGCTGGTAGGTTGAATTGAGGGGATTCAGTATCACTCCCCCTAGTGAGGCCCCTCAACATTCTGACCCAGAAATAAACCCAGTCTTGCCTAGCAATGCTTCCAGCATCCAGTCCCTCTCCACCACTGCTCAGCCTATTAATAGGCCCTGTTCCTTTGCCAGGAGTCGTTTTTCTCAAGCTTCCTTCATTTAACTCCCAGCTCCCCCTGGATGCAGGGCCCAACTTGTGAGCTTAACTTCGGCCTTTAGCCTCTAAACACTGGGCTATCAGGCCTCCTTCATGACAGGAGGAAGCAAACAAATGGAGATAACATCTTCCTGCCCAGCTGCCCTGCCAGAGTATGGAAGAATGTCAGAAACAATTCCTTGGCTCTTCTCACTCAAGAAATAAATCACATGGCAACTGCCTCTTCTAACACAAAGCATTTCCTTGAAGCTCTTAGGAAAACTCAGAAGTGCTTACAGTTGAAGAAGCACATTCACAGTCCTTCCTTTATCTGAGTGCTCCAGAGATCCTTTGATGTAGACAGGAGCCCCATTTTACAGAAGAGCGGAATGGTTGGAAAAGGTCACACGGGAGGGCAGAAATGTGGATGTGGACTGTCTGATCTCAGTGTGCCGCCACTCACACCCCACAACCGCAGCCAGGGGGTACAGGCACTGTCTGCCTGGGGACTTTAGGCCACTAGCTGCTAAAGGAAGCACTGAGAACCTATTTTGAGCTGTGCCTTCTCTGGGGAGGAGGCGGTGTACCTGGTGCCTCAGAGCGAGGAATCCCTTCTTCCTGCTGAGAGGGCACCAAGGAAGCTTTGAGGAGCAGACCTGTATAGGCCCAGCAGTGACAGAGGGGCTAGGCTGAGTGGTGCTGCATCGCTGCCCCTGCCTTCCTGCCTTGCACCTCGCCCTGCCCCATTTCTTCTTGGTGCTTTGAGGAATCTCCTCACTGCAGGATAAATGTAGGTCAGGCCCACTGTACACACAGGGTAGTACACAGTTCCTTGCCCAGCCTCTCCATACATGTGTCCCATCCACCCAGGAGGGCAAAAAAATGACCCCCATCCTTCCAGAACATGGAGGGCACTCCCAGGTTTGTCCCTGGAAAATCGCTTGTGCACAGCAGTTTACCATTAACAAGCCACTATCCTTATCTACTATCTCAATTGAGCCTCCTAACATTCTGACAGGCAGGTACAGCCCCATTTTACAGATCGGTAGGCTGAGATTAAGGGTCAGAGAGGTTAAGTGATTTTCCGAAAGTTTCACACCTGGGAAGCAGCAGGGTCAAAACTAGGAACCAAGGCTGAGGCGGAAGGATCACTGGAGCCCAGCAGGTCGAGGCTGCGGTGGCCGGGAGCAGCCACTGCACTCCAGTCTGGGTGACAGAGTGAGACTCCAACTCAAAAAAAAAAACAAAACAAAACAAAAAAAAACTAGGAACCAGTCTTGGCAGATTCCAAATTCATTATTCTTTCCACTCTGAACAGTGTAGGTAACCCAAAGAAACGTATATCTGATAGATTCCTAGGGCTGTCTGACCTTGCTCTGATTATTATTATTCATAGCTAGGATAATAAATAATAATAAATGGTAAATATTAAAGGCGTACCATGAGCCAAGTGCTTTGTGCTAACTGCTTTATAAGTAACATTTCATTTAATCTTAAAATCATCTCTGTGAAGTAGGAGTTACTATCCCCATTTTAAAGATGAAGGGACTGAGGCTTAATTTCTGTTAAAAACCTTGCCCAGAGCCGGGCCCAGTGGCTCAGCCTGTAATCCCGTGCCTTTGGGAGGCTGAGGTGAGTGGATTGCCTGAGCCTGCGGGTTCGAGACCTGCCTGGGCAACTTAGCGAGACCTCATCTCTACAATAAATCAAAAAAATTAGCCGGGCGTGGTAGCGTGCGCCTGTAGTTCCAGCTACTTGGAAGGCTGAGACGGAAGGATCGCCAGAGCCCAGCAGGTCGAGGCTGCGGTGGCCGGGAGCGGCCACTGCACTCCAGTCTAGGCGACAGTGAGACTCCAACTTAAAAAAAAGAAAAAAAAACCTTGCCCAGGGTTACAAAGCTAGTAAGTGGTAGAGCCAGAATTCGACCCAGCAGTCCAGATGACTTCACGGACTTTGCTCTCCTGGGGGGAGGGAAGCTGAAGTTGAGTCTGTTTTTCACTTCCAGTCCATCATTCAAACCCCACAGGTAGTTACTCAGATGATAGAAATAAAGCTTGGCCTCAGAGTCCCGCAATTCAGTTACATAATCCCTCCACCCTCACCCTGAGTCAAAAGGATAATAATGTAAACATCCTAATATTACCCACCTTCCCCTCCCTTTGCAGACAACTCCTGGCTTCCCCAGGGAAGGAGGGGGGTGACGAGTACATGCCAAGCATCTCAGGGTGGGGGCAAGATCGTGTGTCTTGTTCAGAGCCAGCCGCCCATCAAACTAGGACACACTCCTACCCATGTCTGTGACCCGTTTCAGAACTTGTATTACAACAGAAGCAAGAACCCTCCGGGGTCCAGAGACTTCTTTCAAACTGGATTTCTCTGCCCCTACCCTGGGAAGTGGAGGGGCACCACTTGATGGAGGAGACTCAGAATACATGAGTTCCAGATTGGTTCTGTTATTTCTAGCCAGGTGATCTTGGACAAGTTACATTACCTTTTCAAGCTTTGGTCTCCTTGTATGAAACACAGGGATAATAAGTGCCTACCTCACTAGAGTATTGTGAAAAGATGAAATGAGATAATGCCAACGAAAGCACTTAATAAAAGGCCAAGTCCCACATTGTGTGAGTTATTACACAATCAGACTCCAGAGATACTGCTCATGTCCTAAGGAACGGGGTACCAAAGTCAGACAGAGCACAAGAGAAAGGGCTCACCATTCCTTCTAGGCACCTGGGCTGAGGCCAAGTCAAGCCCCCAGGCCTGTCTCTCTTCCAGCTCTGAGTCCTTCTCAGCCCAACTGCCCCAAGTTTCCTCCAGCCACAGGACACTTCGCAGCCAATTTCTGGGTCAGTAGCCCCAGAAAACTACTCTTTGAGGGTGATTTTTTGGCTGGTGACACAAAAGAGTTTTCCTGTTTGTGGTGGCTGCAGAGAGTTGGTTTAGGAAGCCAGCTAGCCTCAAGCTCACCACAGCAGCCTGGACACACCCTGGCTGGCGGTTTCTGGGTCTAGAGGCAAGGAGAAGCCACAAAGGGTCCCAGATGTAGGTACAAAGATGTCACATTCCCCTAAACAGGAATTCTGTGTCTTCTTGCTGCCTTCTGCCCTGAGGACCAAGGGCAGGAGGCAGGAGGCAGACCAGACATGGAACCCCACATTGAAAGCCTGCCTAGGAAGCTAACATAAACTCTTCACATCAGATTGCCATGCTAGCCTAAGAGATCTCTAGGACAACTGCTGCTCTCTATAAAATCCTGCTCGAACTCTATAAGGACAGATATAGGACAGAAGGACAAAAGCCAACACCCAGTACAGCCTGGGGGAATGAAAAACATGCTGGACTAGGAGTTAGGTACCTAAGGTCCTGTCCTGTTTCCATCCACTTATTTAGTTATCAATCTCAGGCAAAGGACTGCTATTTTCTGGCTCTAGTTTCATCATCTTTCAACTAGACATAGCAAGTTCTGCCTACCCAGCAGAAGGTTTGTGAAAATCCCAGAAGACTCTCTATCTCTCCATACCCTAGAATAGTGTCTGACACCAAATAGAGGTTCAACACACCTGTTGGGCTCAACTCATATTTAATGTAAATACTGAAGCGCTGGGACAAAGGAGAGAAGGCATCCTTATAGTTATCATCACTGTCCCGAGGGCCACTGGGAATGTGGCCTGTGTACGCTCATCAGGGTCTCTGGGTTGAGGTGGTCAGTTAAGCCCAGCTCTTCAGGAGAGCAGTCACACAAGCTTTCTCAGACGAGCAGTGGAAGCCCCACTCCATCCACCAAAACACCCAGGACCAATTTGGCCCAGACAGATTTCTGGCCTCAATCCACATTGACTACCCAGAGTCACTTGCTTCACCCTGTGCCAATGATGCCATTTTACAAATTTAAGACAAATGTTTCCCATCCTGTCCCAAGACCTTGGGAGGGATAATGTGGGGACTCTCTATGCTACTCTTGAACAATTCCCTCTAATACCAACATTCTGACAAGGATGTTATGGGAAAGGACACACAAGTGGCTATGAACATGGTAGGGAGTGATGGGTCTGTCTGCCAACTGCCAAATTCAGGGCAGCTCTGCTGTGTGTGATCAGACAGGCCAAGGAAGCTTTCAAAAGCCAAGGGATCTACACCAATCACCCGTAGAAGAGACACCAGGCAGTCAGCCTTCTTGACAGGCCGGGAGGCAGTGGGCACACACCAATCTCCTGGCCCCGTCCAGAGTCTCCCCAGAAGGCCCCCAGAGTCTGCCTCCTCACAGGGAAGAGAGCGGATGTTTGCAGCCTGACGTGGGGTGTTGGCCTCAGGCACAGTGGTGACATTATGCCCGCCAGAGAGCATGGCAGTGCTGTCATCTCTGAGAGGTTGCCAAGGCAGCCGTTTGCTGGGTTTGGTTTGGAAGAAAGGCTGAGGAACCCACAGCCCCTCCGCCCACACTCCTACCCAGGGAAGGGGTGATGCTGCCTGACCAGAGGCCAATGGCTGCTGGGTCGGGTTCCATTTACTATCAATCCTGCACAAAGAAAGTGTTCTCCTACCCCCATGGCCAAAGGCCAATACTCTCCATGTCCCCCACCCTCTTGACCTTTGCTGGGATAAAGAAGAAGGGAGGAGGAGCTTCAACCTGCCCCCAAGATGGCCCCTCTCTGTACTGTCCCACTATGCCTTGAAATCAACCCACAATTGCTCTCTCATGTGCACACACACCCAAACACACACATATGCACAGTATGTGTCTAAACACACCTTATACCTGCCTGCAGGAGCTCTACTCCACCCAGGAAGCCCACTCTGCCATGTTTCCTACTGGCTTCTCCCTCCCAGAGCAGGGCATGAGCAAGAATGAAGGGCCTGCCTTCAAGTGCCAGCTGCCCTAGCCACATACTCATTTTGCGCAGGCAGGAAACATCCCCAAGGATTAAAGAGCGTCACAAACCCACACCACAGGAAATTACATCCTATGGTGGGGGGACTTCCGCTGACTAAAAATATCTCCCCTCCCGCCAACTTCCGCCCAGAGTTGAAGAAGAAACTGGGTGAAATTATGAGTTCAAGGAACAGTGACAACAAGGAACAGCCACGTGGCTGACAAAGAGTGTGCTGACAATATTCAGCCCTGGGGAAGAGGCACTTACATGCAGGATGGAGCCCGGAGCTCCTTCACATATTTGCATTCTCCGTGGATGCAGAAGTCTTTGTATTTCCGAAGACATGGGTCTCTCTTCTTCCCTAATCCCTTGCCTTTCTTCTTTCTTTTCCCATGCTCCTCCTTGCTTGGTGTGACCAGTGCTTGTGGCTTGGAGGGCAAAGAAACTGTAGGAGAAAGGCACCCTGTTAAGTTTTTGATTCCTAGGGGGAAGATCAGAACAGTCTAGTGTTTCTTCCTTCTCACTTACAGTCTGAGACCTGGGAGGACCCCTTGGTTCAGTGCCTCCCAAGGACTGAAGGAAGATTGGGCAGAACCACCAGAAAGAGGGAACGTCAGTAGGAAATAGAAGTTAGGCTGGGTCCCAAGGAAGGCATTTCACCATCTCAGTTTAAGAGCCTCATTCTGAGAAAGCTAGCTTCCGTCAAGTAACTGCAGCTTATTGGGCAATTCTACCAATCTCACCCCCACTCCGCTGTCCACCTTCCATCCCCAACTCCCAGTCCCCCATACCCACTTCATTCTATTTTAGCCTTAAGTCAGCTTCATTTTCTGATGCTGTAATCAGTGACCCACTTGCAGAAAGTCAGTGTCACAGACAAAAATTGCTTCTGGAGAAGATACTTGGAGGTTTTGAGGGTGGAAGGCTCCTAAAAAAGGATCAGTCTTCATGTCTCAGGGGGCCCCCTCTGGGATACCCATTGGTACCAGGGTACCATGAGCCCAGAGCACATCCTGGCTTGGGAACAGCAAGAAGGCCAATCCTGGTCAAAGCTTTTCTTTTTTGGCTTCAAGCAAAATATTTACCCTGCTCTATATCCTTTACAGCTCACCCACTTTCTCAAAGATTCATTTACATTTATCCCCAAATGTCCTGTTTTTGGCTCTCTGGGATGCCAGGTAGAGTATACAAGGGGTGGAAATAAGGGAGCTGTCCTGAGGGAACTGGAACAACGATGACTCCCCCCTTCTTTCCAGACTTCAGAGAGACTGGGGGAAAAACAACCTCACACAGACATCCAGCTGGAACTGACCAGCTATACCCATGAGCCCACCACCCATGAGCCCAGGGGTCTGACGATAGCCCAACCCTACCCCTTTGCTCCCCACCCCCTGCAAGAAAAGGTACCCCATATCCATGGCTACAGCCATGTGTGTAGCAGAAGGTTGAGCACGATCCATTAAAACAGAGGCCTAGAATTTTCAAGCTGGAAGTAACTTCAAACAACATCACGGCCTTCTGTTTGCAGGTGAAAAACTTGAAGTTCCAAAGAGCAGAGGAATATACCCAATGTCATGCAGGACTGGGATTGGAAATATGGTCTCTGACATTTGTATACCTGACCCTGAATTGTACCCCACATTTAAAAAATATAAATAGGCCAGAGGTGGTGGCTCACGCCTATAAACCCAGCACTTTGGAAGACTGGTGAGAGGATTGCCTGAGCCCACAGGTTTGAGACCAGCCTGGGCAACCTGGTGAGACCTCATCTCTACAATAAATTAGCCGGGGGTGGTGGCACATGCCTGTAATTCCAGCTACTTGGAAGGCTGAGGCAGAAGGATCGCCTGAGCCCAGCAAGTCGAGGCTGCAGTGACTGTAAGCATGCCACTGCACTCGAGCCTGGGCAACAGAGTGAGACTCCAACTTAAAAATAAATAAATAAATAAGTAAAAGAAATGCCATCTCTGCACTCCACATCCAATGTTTTTTCCCACTACACCAAGCTGCCTCACATGCCCCCTTCTCCTCCCTCCCACAAGTCTGGAGCACCTGAGATGTTGTTGAGCCAGGAATGAATGGGCTCTGAAGTCAGTAGACTTGTGCTCCAATTTCAGCCTTATGACTTTGGGCAATTCACCTAACCTCTCTGCACCTCAGGATTCTCAGTCAGATGTGGATAGCAAGAGTAACCTCAGAAGGTTGCTACAAGGGTTAAATTAACCAGGATAAAATATCAAGTGCCTATAACACAATAAGCATTTAGTAACTGGTAGCAGTTATTTCTTTCAGGAGATAGGATCTCCAGACCTGAAAAATAGTCCTTGCCTAGCAAAGCCAAAAGAAGACAAGAGAAGTAGGTATCTGCAGCCACACAGTCTCTCATTTCCTCTAGTCCAGTTCCAGGCCCCTTCAGAGCTCAGAAGGTGAGGCAGGGGGTTCAAAGAACTACCCAGTGACCAGGGTGGTGGGGAAAGCAAGGCAGGAGGGCCATGCCAATCAGAGAGGGGAGGGACGGGTGCAGGGTGCCAGCCAGGCTCCTGCCATGGAGAGGGAGCAGTGAGTCAGGTTTGCAGAGGTATGAGGAGCAGCCATGTGGGTGGGGGCGTGAGTCACAGCCCAGTCCTGCCCAGCCCAGCTTAGGAGTAGAAGGCCAGGAGAATCTAGGCTACGCAGGCCATGGGCAACCCTCTAGAGAGAATGAAGTGTGGGAGCCCAGGTTTGAAGCAAGCACCCAAAGGAAGTTCAGGTAAGGAGGGAGAAAGGCGCTGAGGAGCAGGTGGGCCTCTGTGCAACCAAATCCAGTCATTCTGGGGCTGGCAAGCTTAGTCCCCGCTCCACCCTAGAGAATGGCTTCAGGTGACTGGGAACAGGGAAGTTGGCAGGCTCTGGACTCTGCCCTACGCCTCTCCTCAGCCACAGCCACATAAGCTGACTGGAGGATCCACACAGCCCTCAGGGACTCAAGGTGGTCAGGAAGCCTCCAGGTTTTGGGTAGCATTCATAGATGCCTGGCATTATTTATTTATTTGTATTTTATTTTATTTTTGAGTTGGGGTCTCTGTCACCCAGGTTGGAGGGCAGTGGCACGATCATGGCTCATTGCAGCCTCAGCCTCCTGGGCTCAGGCAATCTTTCCGCCTAAGCCTCCCAAAGTGCTGGGATTACAGACATGAGCTACCTAACCTAGCCAGATACCCAGCATTTCAATACAGCCCCCTAGGGACCCAGTGCTCACCATTCATAACCCCCTGGAGGTGCTTGACCTCACCTAGGGAGAACAAGAGTTCCTCAATCTCCTGTTTCCCCAACCTGAAGACAGGTGGGAGGAAGGAGACTAACACTGCCACTGCATACTTTCTATGTGCCTGGACATCTCCACATCTGTTATCTCTATTTTACACATAACAGGTTGTTTTGTGGAAAAATGAACTTGCACTCTTTTTTTTTTCTTGAGTCGGAGTCTCACTCTTGCCCAGGCTGGAGTGCAGTGCCATGCTCACAGTCACCGCAGTCTCTACCTGCTAGGCTTAGATGATCCTTCTGCTTCAGCCCTCCAAGTAGCTGGAACTACAGGCACACACCACCACGCCTGGCTAATTTTTTGATTTACTGTAGAGATGAGGTCTTGCCAAGTTGCCCAGGCTAGACTTGAACCCGTGGGCTCAAGCAATCCTTTCACCTTGGCCTGCAGGAACTCCAGGGAAAGCAGCTCAACAATTCCTTATTCCTATCACCCTGCTTACTTCAGAGGAATGTATCAACCCCAGACAACTTGCCTGTTTCGATTTGCTCAAAAGTACACAGAAGGGCATCAACCCAGTCTGTGAGACAAGGACAAGAAAGACAGTGGGACCTGTATTCCAGGATCCCCCAGGCAGATCAGCTTTCCTTGAGGTGCTCCATTAATACCCCCAACACACAGAGGTACCCGAACAGCATGAATCTCAGATCCTCTAATTCTTCAACTGCCCACCAAGGTCCGAGGATGGGCAGCCCCCACACCTACCTCTGAAAAGGTCCAGATCTGCCTCTCGCAAGTCAAAGACTTCTCCCCGGTCCCGGCCGCCTCCTGGGGATACCAGCTCGTCTGTAGATCCAGTGGGAGGGTCCGGATTGCTGGTTCCAGATGCCAGCCCTCTCCGATGCCGCTCTAGGCTCTCGCCCGTCACCAGCGCCGAGAGCACTGCGGGAGAGGGGCGAGGCCGCATCAGACCCCCAGCCCACACCCCCAGCCAACACACACGATGCTGACGCTCGTCTGCCAGGGTGCACGGGCCCCACCAAGTGGCCCGCGCCGGGGTCGCTGCAGCGACCTTCCTCTTTGCCCCTAGCATAGCGTCCCCATCCCCCCGACCTCTGGGGGCGTCGGCAGCCCTCTTACCTGCAGCCAGGAAGAGCTTCAGCACCACCGACGGCAGCAGCTTCATGGTCCCGGACCGGGTGGAGGCGACGAGGCAGCAATCACTTCGGAGGCGGCGGTCACTGGGCGCTGGCACTGGAGCTGCGCGGCGGGGCGCAGGAGATTCCCCGGGCACCGTGTGCCGCCCGCTCCTGGGTGCAAGCCCGGCTGGGACCCGCGCGCCGCTCGCCGCCGCTGTGCGTCTGCCGGTTCGCCCCGCCGTCCGCGCGTCCGCCCGGGTCCCCGCGCCCAGCTCAGGTCGGCCGGCGGCGTGCGGCGCGCAGCTCCCTCACAGACTGAGCGCTCCCGGCGCGCGGCCGGGAATAAGGCTCCCGGAGGCGCCCAAGCTCCGCCCCGCCCGGCGCCGCCCCTCCCTCCTCCCGTGCTGGGAAGCCCGCCCGGCTCGCGGCGCCACCGGCGCAGCCCCGACCCGCGGGCGCGGCGGGAGAAAGGGGCGGGGGAAGCGGACGGCACTCACATTTCTGGGGGCCGGGCCAGGACCAACGCGGCCTGAGCGTGGGTGGGGCGGCTGACCGGCAGGTGGCGGGGCGCCGTTCCTACCTTTCCCCAAATGCTTGTCGTGCTGCAACCTTGTGACTGCTGACCCGAGTTCTGTTTGGGGCCTGGTCTCTTGGGTCGTCCCTGCTCCATCCCAGAGGTGTCCACCTGTGTCATCATCTGAGCTTCAGAAACCCACCTTTTTGACTACCAACAAAGCATGTAGTAAATAGTAATTAATTCGCTTATCATTTAAAATTAGACACATGAACGCCAGCAGTTCTCATGAGGCCGAGATAACCAGAGTGGAAGCTGCTTGGTCTCAAGCCAGCCAAAGCAAAGGAAGTTAACACTCTCCTAGACGCCGGTGTGGATTCCCTCCATCTTTCCCCCAGGGGACATCAGAATTTTTGAACTACGGATTATTGTTCCCAGGCATTGGGGATTGGAGAGACACATGTTGTGAAACAAGCCTTATACTTCCCTTACCTTTGAACGCCACCTTCTTTCCCAACTTAAGAAATGAGGCTCCCTCCCACAGGACACGGCTGACTAACCTAGGTTGCTGTATATCAGCAGGCACTAGGTGTTTCTCTTCCAATTCATGTATTTCTACAGGGGTCTTCTGGAGTCAATGTCCTGGCCCAAAGAAATGACTCTCTCAGCAGATATTTCAGCTCCCAGGGACGTGCTGGGGAGGGAGTTGTTTGACACAGGGCTGGGTTGACGTCCAGTGCCCTCAAATTGTGCCAGATAGAGCACTTGCCTGATTCTGCCTGCTATTTATACACAGTCCACCCCTCCCTAGCCCCACCTTTGCAGGGGTCAATCTGGCTCTGCCCGCTTCACTTGCCCCAGCAACCCTCCCCAGGCCTAGGTTTCCACGGTGCACTGCAATCACTACAGAACTGAGTTTAAGCCCCACCTTTACTACTAGCTGTGTGACCTTAGACAAGATACTTAATCTCACGGAGACTTAGTTTCTACATCTCTCATGGGGATAACAAAAACAACAATGATAATGCCTACTTTGTAGAGAAGTTTTTGAAGAATGAATGAGGGAACACATATAAAGCAGTTAGTATTGTGCCAGGCATATTTGTAAGCTTTCAATAAATGTGATCTATTATTTTTGTTATCAGTTATTATTATCACTAAGCATTCTACCTTGACCATTCTATTTCCCTAGAGGCCTCTTTTTCCTCCCTTTGCTAAACCCCTTGCCTGCCCCTAGGCCAGGTCTGAGGCTCCATGTTGTGGTTGGGCTGGTTTCAGATAGAGGTTCACCTGTCACCTGTTTGGCCAAGAGCCACCGTGGATTACCTCTTTGAGTGATCAGTATTCGGCCTAGGACCTCAGTGGATGATCACTGCCTAGGCCACACCTTTGTCCTCCCTTAGCAGCTGCCTAACCACCTGCTTCCCCAAAACCAAGCCTCCTCGGGGTCAAGGCTCTCCCAGGGGAGGGTGGAGGGAAACACTTCCTGACACATGGTCAAATCACCCCCTTTCCCCACCCGCTGCCAGATTCACACCCTGCTCTCCTGCCCCAGCCTGCTTCTCCTTTGGCATGCTCTGTCCTTCCGCCTTCTCATTCCCACATCAGCCTCAGCCCTGCTCATGGGGCAACTCCAAGCTTTCATCACACCCAGGAGCCTCACCCCAGCCAGATTTGTGTGTCAGCCAGGTTTTACAGGAAGGGCCTGGAAAAAGAAGATACAAACCTGAATTGGATTTGGGACAGTCACTTCCCCTCTCAGAACCCTAGATGCCCTTTGACCTAAAGAAGCAATCACAATTCATGCTGAGGCTACTTCATTAACTCATTTACCCCACAAACGTTCCCTGGACACTTTTCAGGCACTGGGGACACAGAAATAAACAAGGCAGCAAAAGACCTGCTTTCATGGAGCTTATATTCTATAGTATGCAGGCAACAAATTAAGTAAATAAGCAAGAAAAAATATATTTAGTGATAGGTGCTGAGATGAAAATTAAAATACAATGATTTGCTATAGGATCATGTATCCCAATACCCAGGGTGACACTTTAGATTTGATGGCTGAGCAGATGGTACGTAAGCTGAGGCCTGAATGAAAAGAAGGAATTAGACTTGTGATCATCCATGGCAAAAGCATCCTAAGTTGTGCAAATGGTGCAAGAACTCTGGGGTGGAAACAAGCTCAACTCAGAGCATTCGAGGAACAGCGAGAAGTCAAGAAAAGGAGGGATATGAGATGATATTGTAACAACGGTTAGGGACAGGTAATAGAGGATTTTTTTTTTTTTTTTGAGTTGAAGTCTCACTCCGTCGCCCAGACTGGAGTGCAGTGGCACACTCCCAGTCACCGCAGCCCGACCCGCTGGGCTCCAGCGATCCTTCCGCCTCAGCCTTCCAAGTAGCCAGAATTACAGGCGTGTGCTACCACACCCGGCTAATTTTTGATTTATTGTAGAGATGAGGTCTCGCCAAGTAGCCCAGGCGGGTCTCGAACCCTCAGGCTCAGGCAATCCACTCACCTCGGCCTCCCAAAGCGCTAGGATTACAGGCTGAGCCACCAAGCCCAGCCAATAGAGGATGTTATAAGCCAAGGTATACCCTGTATTTTATTCCCCATTATTGGGAGAATCCAATGAGATGTCAATGGGACAGCACTGCTAGGAAGCATTCCTCCATATCTACCCCTCCTCCTCTCGGGTCTCCCCCACCTGCTCCCTGGCTGTCAACTCCCAGGGACACAATCCAAAGGAAGCAGAGTTCAAACGGGTAACTCTGCTTTTATTGACTGTCTATTGACCGTGAACAAACTGAGGCTCAGAGACTGGCCTTGGGCCACCAGTGAGTCATAAGTGGACAAATCCGGAGCAGAAACCCTTCCCAGCTCGTGCTGGGTTCCCAGGCCTTTGGAAAGGCAGCACCATCAGAGTCTAGGCACCGCTGACTCACTGCTAGGCCAAAAGTTTCTGATTTGGGGAGAGAACTCCTAAGCCATTGGGAGGACCTGGGAGAAATGGGTGCTGGTGGTGATAAGAAAGGGGAGAAGGGGACTTGAAGAGAAACCAGAGTTCTTTCCTCACTGTGGCTGAGATGTCTATGCCAGTAGATTGGTTCCCCTCAAACCTGGCTGTGCCATCAGAATTACCTAAGAATTCATTAAGCATAAAAAGGCTCAGGCTCCACCCCAGTCTTCCTAAATAAAAATCTCCCGGGATGGGGCCTGAGCATGGGGTATGTTTAAGGCAGATAATTCTGACAACAGCCAGGTTCAGAAGCACTGGTCCACATAATTAATTAGGGTAACAAGTCAAACATCTGAACAAAATCTAAACCTCTGAGGCAAAGACAGATGAGCTTTAAGTAATGACATTTCCTATGTGCTCAGAACTTCACATTCTTTATCTAGCTCAATCCTTACAACAGTCCTAAAACTAGATACTGTTATTATCACCATCCCCATCTTAAAGCCAAAAAGATAACAGCCAAAGCTAACGAGTATTTCAGCCTCAGTTTGAATCCCTTCTGTTACCTGGGCTTGTGTTCTTCAGCTCAGCATGACCCTGGGCAAATGGAGGAGATGACAGCCACCCTCTCTCTGCTTCTGAGGACAACAACATTATCAGCTTTGCTGAGGTTCAGTCCTTCATCTGTCCTGGGGGGTGATGATAAGAATCTCTGTCTTACTAGGCTGAAAGGAAGATTATGTAAGGGTAGCAGGGCAGCTAGAGAAATGGGTGTACTCTTGGGAGTCAGACAGTAGTGGGTTCAAATTTGGGTTCTACTTTTTTTTCTCACTTTCTCACTTCGAACATGCTATTCCATTTCTCATATCTACAGCTTGCCCATCTGAAAAATGAGGATAATAATTGTAGTTATTACTATAGGGCTCTTGTGATAATTAAATCAGATCATGTGTAGAGAGCAGAATATGATGCCTGACACATAGTAGGTGCTTACTCAATGACAGCTGTTATTATGAGCAAATTCTTTTTCATTCATTCTTTTTTTTTTTGAGTCTCACTCTGTCACCCAGACTGGAGTGCAGTGGCCGCTCCCGGCCACCGCACCCTCGACCTGCTGGGCTCAGGCGATCCTTCCGCCTCAGCCTTCCATGTAACTGAAACTACAGGCGCGTGCTACCACACCCGGCTAATTTTTTTATTTATTGTAGAGATGAAGTCTCTCCAAATTGCCCAGGCGGGTCTCAGACCCGCGGGCTCAGGCAATTCACTCACCTTGGCCTCCCAAAGCGTGGGATTACAGGCTGAGCCACCGAGCCTGGCCTAATTTTTTATGTATTGTAGAGATGAGGTCTCGCCAAGTTGCCCAGGCAGGTCTCGAACCCACGGGCTCAGGCGATCCACTCACCTCGGCCTCCCAAAGCGCTGGGTTTACAGGCTGAGCCACCGAGTCCGGCCTTTTCATTCCTTTTCTTTTTAAATGGGAACTTGAATAAAACGCTGCTTTATCAGGAGCCAGCAGTCCTCAGAGATGAAGTGGTCCCTGCTGGGAGATGGTCATGCTTTTCAATGAAATGGTGGATCTGCAAGGCCATCTAGAGTTTTGGAAACCTCAACCCAAGAAAACAACCCTGGCTCAGCGATCAGAAGGAAACATGTGGCCCCTGGGGAGAAGATTCAGCTGGCTGCCTTCTTTTTCCACTCTGACCAGAAGGAGTGAGTTCCAAGCAGCCCCCAACTGTGCTGGGCTGGGACATGAAATAAAGGCACCTCCATTGAGGATATGTCTAGCGTCAGTCGACCATGAATCAACCAAACGTGGAAAGTCAGGATGAAGGGTCATTGCTTATTGACCGAGGCTAGCTTCTCTCACCCCACCTGAGTGACTTGATCAGGCAGTTTCCAGGGTGCAGCTGGATTAGAACTCAGGCCTGCCCTTTGGAGTCCCCTTGCCCCTTCTTATGCTGGCTGGGAGCACCTGGAAGTGGATGCTTCATGCACACCGAGAGAGAGAGAGAGAGAGAGAGAGAGAGAGAGAGAGAGAGAGAGAGAGAGAGAGAGAGAGAGAGAGAGAGAGAGAGACAAGAACAGGC
>CAUYQG010022290.1:0-27065 GCA_963574415.1 Tarsius wallacei
TGCAGTAGCCACTCCCGGCCACCGCAGCCTCGACATCCAGGGTTCCGGTGATCCTTCCGCCTCAGCCTTCCAAGTAGCTGGAAATACAGGCACGCACTACCATGCCTGGCTAATTTTTGATTTATTGTAGAGATGAGGTCTTGCCAAGTTGCTGAGGCGGGTCTCGAACCCGCGGGCTCAGGCAATCCATTCACCTCAGCCTCCCAAAGCACGGGATTACAGGCTGAGCCACCGAGCCTGGCTAAGAGGATTTTCTTTATTTGAGGATGTACTGTTTAGTTTTGAGGCACAGGACCTGAAAATAGAACAATACTCAAGGGTTGCAGCAGTTGTTCAGATTGCAATCCAGTGCTACCATGTCATTTATATTGAGAATAAAAGAGCTACGTCACTGAATCATTTTTTCAAGAATGTTGATAGAATTGAATCTAGCAAGGAACCAGAACCTGTGCCATCAATGTTAGGTAAGAGTGAAATTTCAGCTTGCCCTCCGTCTTCTTCAGCCGACCATCCTTCAGCTCTGCCTTCTCCCAACTTCTCTCCCTTCCCCAGTCAGGAAATCTTCTTACCTATTCACTTGATGCCAGCCCTAGTATGTCAGCTGTTAAACTGTACTGAACTACTGTCCTGTTCAAGGTGCTATACTGTAAGATTAAATATGTTTTCTTTAATTTTTGTGTTTGCTTTTTATTTATTATTTGTGTGAAAAATATTATAAACCGATTACAGTACAGTACTCCAGCTGATTGGGTTAGTTGGGTACCTAGGTTGAATTTGTTGGACTTACAAACTGGACTTATGAACGTGCTTTTGGAATGAAACTATTTCATTTGTAGGGGACTTACTGTACTGCTTTTATGCAGTTGTCTTGTAATGCTCACTTTTGGAATCCAGCTACCATGCCATGAGAAAGCCCGAGCGGCCCTTGGCAGTCAGGGGGCTATAGAAAGAAGAGTTAGGGTCTGTAGTCAATATCTCTGCTGGCTACCATCTGACAGTCTGAACCTACCTATCTTCAAGTCATCTTGAAGGTGGACCCTATAGTCCCCATTTAAGGCTCCAATAGCTTATGCCAGGTGGAGCAGAAGTGACTTGTCCCTCCCCAAACTGCAGACCCATGAGCAAAATAAATGGCTTGTATTAAGCTACTACATTTTAGAGGTGGGTTGTTATGTTGTACGTAGTGTGTTTTCTTACTTGAGTGGTAGTTATCATGAAATCATATATCCAAGAGGACTTTAAAAACCATTAAGCACACAGGTTTTATCATTTGTATTATTTTCCTGTAAAAGCTCAATTTTTAACTTGTGAATGATGTGTCTGTCTAAATAGTGCAACAAGAATTTCAGATTTGCAGATTTTCATTTTTGGGGACCACAACTGTCTTATTACTTTTCTTGTTTTATCCATAAGTCGGATTGTCCTTGGTTGCAGTCTTAGATATGCCATTTATAATGGGATTGTGGAAAAGTTGTAACATTTCTTTGCTTCAATTTTCTTTCCTGTGAATTACAGCCAATAGCTCTCTTACAGGATTTTTTGTATTAAATTTTATTTTATTATAAATATGGAGGATACAAGTAAGGATTAACTATACATGTAAGCTGCATGCAGGTGAAGTCTGGGCCTCCAACTGGCCCTCATTCCCCTTGGCATAGGACCAGTAGGTACCCTTTGTGTTGTTATGTGCCCTCCCCCCTTCCCTCTGTTCCCGAGTAGTGTCCAGTGACTGCCAATTCCTTCCGTGTGCTAAAGTGGTTAATGTTCACGTCCCACTTATGACTGAGAACATGCAGTATTCAGTTATTTGTTTCTGTGATACATCACTTAAAATGATGGTCTCAAATGCCATCCAATTTTCTGTAAAGTCCATGACTTTGTTCTTCTCTCTGACTGCGGAATACTCCATCATGTATATGTCTCACATTTTCTCTATACAGTCCACTTTCAGTGGGCAGGAGGGTTGGTTCCATGTTTTTACTATCACGAATAGTTCTTTAATAAATAAACGTGTGTGTGCAGGTGTCTTTTTGGTGGAGTGGTTTATGTTTCTCTGGGTATGTTCCCAGAAGAGGGATTGCTGGATCATATGGAAGGTCAGTTTTTAGTTCTTTTAGTAATCACCACACTGCTTTTCATAGAGGTTGAGCTAGCTGGCACTCCCACCAACAGTGTAGAAGCATTCCTTTTTTCTCCACAGCCATGCCAGCATTTGTTGTTTTTTGATTTATTAATAATGACCATCCTTTCTGGAGTTAGGTGGTATCTCATTGTGGTTTTGATTTACATTTCTCTGATGATCAGTGAGGCTGAGCATTTTGTAATGTATCTATTGGCTGCTTGTATGTCTTTTTTTGAAACGTGTCTTTTCTTGCTCTTTGCCCACTTTTTAATGGGGTTTGTTTTTTTCCTTTCACTCTGCTTGAGTTCCTTGTAGATACTGGATGTTAGATCTTTGTCAGATAAACAATTGACAAATATTTTTTCCCATTCTGTGGGTTGTCTCTCCACTCTGTTGATGGTTTCTTTTGCTGTTCAAAAGCTTTTCAATTTGTTAAAGTCCCACTTGTTTACCTGTTTTTATGGCATTTGTTTTTGGGGACTTGGTCAAGAAATTGTTCCTATTCTGATGTGGTTAAGGGTGTTTGTTATGTTTTCTTCTAGGATTCTTATAGTCTGAGGTTTTATGTTTAGGTCTTTGACCCATTTAGAGTTGATTTTTGTATATGGTGATAGGTAGGGGTCCAGTTTCATTCTTCTTGTGGTCAGTTGGTTTTCCCAGCACCATTTGCTAAATATGGTCTCCTTTCCTCAGTGATTGTTATTGGTGGCTTTGTCAGAGATGAGTTGGTTGAGAGACCAAGTTTCTGCTTCTGGAATCTCTGTCCTGTTCCATTGGCCTATATGCCTATTCTTGTACCAGTATCAGGCTGTTTTGGTTACTGTTGCCTTGTAATAAAGTTTAAAGTCTTGATGTGTGATACCTCCTGCTTTGTTCCTTTTGCTGAGAATTGTTTTGGCTATTTGTGCTCTTTTCTGTTTCTATATGAATTTCTGTATTGTCATCTCCAGGTCTGAAAAAAATGATGTTGGTAATGCATTGAATCTGTAGATCGCCTTGGGTAGAATGAACATCTTGACAATATTGATTCTTCTGATCCATAAGCATGGAGTGTTTTTCCATTGGTTTATGTCATCCTTGATTTCTTTGGGCAGTGTTTTGTAGTTTTCATTGTAAATGTCTTTCACTTCTCTGGTTAGGTGGATGGATGCCAAGGTGTTTCATTTGTTTGTGTGTGACCATTGTGAGTGGGACTGTGCTTTTTATTGGGTTCTCTGCCTGCTTGTTGCTGGTGTATAGAAATGCAACTGTCTTTTGTACATTGATTTTTTTTTACCACAAGACTCTACCTAAGTCAATTATCAGTGCGAGGAGGCTTTTGACAGACTCCCTGGGGTTTTCAAGACTTAAAATCATATCATCCACAAAGAGGAATAGTTTAACTTCTTCATTTCCTATTTGAATACCCCTGATTTCCTTCTCTTGCCTGATTGGTTTGACAAGGATTTCTAGCACCATGCTGAACGGGAGGGGTGAGAGTGGACATCCTCATCTTTTCCACATTCTTAGAAGAAATGCTTCCAACTTTTGACTTACAGGATTTTTTGTGGAAGTTGTACAGGAAGTTTACTTAAGGATTAGCCACTCAATTTCTAGAGTCTGACCTAGAAGGTGTTGACACTTATTAGTTGTGTAGCCTTGAGTAAGTCACTGAATTTCCTCATTTATAAACTGAGAATAGTATGAGTACCTACTAAAGCATTGTATCTTTGTGAGGATAAAAAAACCACACATATACTTTTCTTTTTTAAAATAACTTTTAAATTTTATTTTAAAGATGTGGGGTACAATTCAGGATTAGGTATTCAAGTGGTCATTGTACAGGTAAAGTTTGGGTCTCCCTTTGGTCCCCACTTCACCTGGTTTGAAATCAGGTACCCTTAATTGATATGTTCCCTTCCCTGACTCTGCCTCCGACCCTGGCAGTATCCTGCTACTGCCAATCCCTTTATAACAGTGTTATGGTAAGTGTTCAGGGTCTGCTTATTAGTGAGAACATGTGGTACTCAGTTTTTTGTTCCTGTGATAGATCACTGGGTATGATAGACTTTAAATCCATCCAAGTTGCTGCAAAGTCCCTATGTTTGCCCTTCTTTTTTTTTTTTTATGAGTTGGAGTCTCACTCTGTCGCCCAGACTGGAGTGCAGTGGCCACTCCTGGCCACTGCAGCTTCGACCTGCTGGGCTCCGGCGATCCTTCTGCCTCAGCCTTCCAATTAGCTGGAGCTACAGGCGTGTGCTACCATGCCCGGCTAATTTTTTGATTTATTGTAGAGATGAGATCTCACCAAGTTGCCCAGGTGGGTCTCGAACCCATGGGCTCAGGTAATTCACTTACCTCAGCCTCCCAAAGCGTGGGATTACAGGCTGAGCCACTGAGCCCAGCTGTTTGCCCTTCTTTATGGCTGCATAATATTCCATTGAGTATAAGTACCACATTTTTGTAATCCTGTTCAATTTCGATGGGCAGCACGATTGGCTTCATGTTTTTGCTATTGTGAATAATGCTGCAATAAACATGCATGTGCAGGTATCTTTTTCATAGAGTGATCTGAGTTTCTTCAGGTATATTCCCAGTAGGGGGATTGCTGGGTCATATGGAAGGTGTAGAAGAGCTCACAGTCAGCGTGGATAAGAAAGCTATTAGTCAAGAATATGGTATTGTTAGGAAGAGTGCACATCACAATGTTTAAAATTAGTGTGTCGATGAACTACTATTACCACTACTCTAACTACTACTTGCTAACCATGTTTTATACTAATAACTACTGTAAACTCACTTTAAGATTCAATTTATTTAATCATCAAGACAATCTAATACTGAAGAGCTTAACTCTAGGATGAGGATGCCTCCCTCCCAAGAGATAGGCATTGAAATTTTTTAGAGAATTTAGAAGAGTGCAGTGAAAGTGGTTGAAGGGTTTGAATGCAAAACATTTGAGGGTTTAGAAAACTGCAACTTAATATAAAGAAGAGAAAAATAAGAACAGCCCTCAAGTGTTTAGAGGGTTATATAATACTGTGAAGGAGGTAACCAGTTTTCTTTCAGGCTTCCTAAGAATAGCAACAAAGAAAGTAAACCTAAGTTTTAGCATGAATAGCTTAAGTTTGGAATAGGAAGGGTCTTTCCCTCAGTGAGAGTTATTGACTACTAAATGGAGTTAATTTAAGAGATGGCTAATTTTCTTCCCCTTCATTTTTTAAAAGTGTTATTATTATTATTTTTTTGGTAATGGCATTAAATGGTTTTCTGGTGGAAATAGAAAACCTCTCACCTTTCATTTTTCTGAGTCTAAGACATCAATCATTCATTTAAAAAACTATAAATTATATATTTCCACTTCTAATCTTTATTTCACTGAATTTGTGTTTACTCATTTGTCTACCATTAGTATTATTATTTTGGTCTACTATGTATCAGATATTCTTTTCTGTTTTCCTGCCTTTTGGTCTTTCCATTTATTCTTGAGCAGACTTGTATCCCAAGTGTGTCTCCATTGACATATACCTTAAAAGATATTTTTTAAAAGTAATAAAATTTAGATCAATTGAATGTATTGAGTGGTAGCAAAGTCAATAGTCAAAGAAGGAAGGCATTAATAAACTTGATTATTAATTCAAATTGATTTTTATATTTTTTCTATTTTAACCATTATTTTTAATACTAAATTTTTAATATTTGTTTGAGTCTTTACAACTTACAGAATAATTATTATACAGTTTTGAGATATTGTGATAATAATAGCCTTTGATAATTCACACCTATCTATCTACATCTTTGTATAATCCCCTTCCTTTATGACTCTAGACTTAGCCATGTGTCTTACTTTGACCAGCTGGATATTAATAAATGTGATGCAAATAGAAGCTTGATGAATTCTTACATGTTGTGGCATGTCCTCTTGAAACATGCTGGAGGAGTCATGTGGAGAAGAACAGAAGTCACCAGAAATATATCCTTAGCTAACCAACAGATTTGCGAGTAAGGCCATTATGGACCAACCAGGTCCAGTGGATCCCTCTCATGAATGAACACAGGGGAGACCATTAGGAGAACTCAGCTAAAAAATGGTCTAAATTTCAGAATTCTGAGTTAATATGTGATTTTTATTCTAAGCCTTATATTTTAGGATGGTTTGTTATGCAGCAATGATAACTGACTCACATATTACCATTTAATGCCCTTATCATCCCTGTGAATTACTTAAGGAAGATGCTGTTGCCTCAGTTTTACATATTAATAATTTATGACTCAAATATGTACTTACTCTTAGTTTTTATTCTGCTCCAATACTTTATTAATCCCTTCAACAGGTTTAGAAGAAAAGCAACGTCTAAAAATTATGTTGTCATAAGGTTCTTCAGATATTTTTTTAAAATTCTAAGACAGCATAGGAATCACATTCTCAAAGTCAAATATTACTTTATTTTACAATTGAAAAGATGACTTTAGCATATTTCTGCTAAGGCATCTCCTTGGTGCCGAAGAAGAGTTATAATAGCTACCACCAGAAAATGTTTTGAGAAAAAGATAGAAAGCCTGAATCAGAGTAATATTTATGGATATGGAAGAGCAGTTGGAATTGAACTAAATTCACTAAAAAAAAATCTTGCTCACATAAGAAAATTTCACCCTCAAACGTGATCTCTTTTTAAGGAAAAATTTCACGTTCTTCATCCTGGTTGCCAAATTGTATTTCACTTGCTGCTGTTTTTAAAGCAGAGCATCGCTCACAGTTTTATCGGCTTATCTTTAGCCAAAATTCACAGCTTCCATTGAACAAGAGGTAAAATTTTGGTTCATGTTTTATTCTTTTTCACTTCCTTTCTAAGGCATGGCCTTATTATTATATCTGGGCCAAGCTGGATGCTTGAAGTGACGGCTTTTTTATGCAGCAAAATGAAATGCGTTGGTTATTTTAACTCTAAAGAGAGCAGAGGCAGCCAAGCTGATCTTAAAGATGCAGACAGTAAATAATGTGATTCATTAGGTCCCTGAGGTCTCTAGGATCTCATGCTAAAATGCCTTCACTGCTTTGACATTTTCCCAGGTGAGTAGCACTGGCACCTTCTCTAACTGTTACCCCCTTTTTTTTTTAAAAAAAGAAAGCATCTTTGACAATCTCCTCTGTTTTCAATTCCTGTTTCTGATTTCTTGTTCAAAGTCAACTCAATAAAAGCAATAAAAATGTATCTCGTTCTCAAAACTTTAGTGTGCCTAAGGATCACCTTGGAAAGCCTATTAAAATATAGACTCTTGCTCAGTCATAAAAATATTCTGTTCAATGGATTTCCTGGGGAGTCCAAGAAACTGTTTTTTTTAAAAATTTATTTTTAGTTTTTTAAACAAGCACTCAGATGATTCTGAAACAGGTGGCCTAAAAGCAGACTTTGTAACCTCAGATCTACTTACACTGCTATTCTCTTATTCCCACTGGTATTGATAATTAACACATATGTATAAAATGATATTTTAAGGTTGCTGATTAAGACAGTGAGAACAATCAGTGGTAGAGCTGATGGGTACAAGATAAGCAAATGGCTCTGTTTACAGTGGATCTTTTTTTTTCTTGGCAAAAGCAAAATGCAACAGTGAAAAATTCAAATAGTTGCTGTGCTTTAGTTTCAAGAAATGCTCCAAATATTCATTCCTTTAAAAATAAACATTACTTTAAAAAATAAAATTAGAAAGATTCTGTTTATGTCTATATTAGTGAGTCAGTCCATGTGAAGACATGGTATGGGTGACTCTTGATTAATGACAACTCATTCGAAGCAGCTACCATATTCCCGTAGTGAGCTTTCAGTAATGCTCATAATCCTGATGAATTAGATTTTTCTCTTTAGGAAATGAACCCAATACTGTATTTTCATTGTGTTTTCAGTTATTAAAATAAATTTGAACTGCTAAGAGGCACACATTTGCGTCTCAAGGTTAAATCAGAGGTACTGGTGCTCTGTTCCTTCCCAGACTGAAGAATTGAGGATATTTGATGGCAGTAAATATTGGTTAATGGAAATGTAAACTGAGGAAGATTACAGTTGACTTTATGTCTTATTTACATGAGTTTTTGCTTTAAAGGTCATGTTGACTTTTACAGCTTTCTTTATTCTGAAATATGAATGATCTGTGCAGAATGTTTCAGCACTAAGATACATGTGAAAAAAGTGCATTGGGTCAAAATATTAATTATAATGTTAACTGGGCACAGTGGTTCGAGTCTGTAATTCCAGCACTTTGGGAGACCAAGGCGAGAGGATTACCTGAGCTCAAGGGTTCGAGACAAGCCTGGGCAACTTGGTGAGACCTCGTCTCTACGATAAATCAAAAAATAAGCCAGACGCGGTTAGCACACTCCTGTATTTTCAGCTATTTGGAAGGCTAAGGCAGAAGGATAACCTGAGCCCAGCAGGTCAAGGCTGCAGTGGCCATGAGCATGCCACTGCACTCCATCCAGCCTGTGCAACAGAGTGAGACTTGGACTAAAAAAAAATTTATAATGCTGCCAGTTTTAATAGATGTGATTGTGTCATCATTTCTTTTAACCATTTTGTTTTTTCAGAAGCGTGATCCCATGTTTTCATAGCCCAGTGAAAACTTTGGTTGACAGATAAATATACATATATCATATATATACATGTTACATACACACACAGTCTCTCTCTCTCTCTCTCTCTCTCTCTCTCTCTCTCTCTCTCTTTCTCTCTCTCTCTCCCCCACAACATATGCAGCTGTACATAGACTCTTGGAACTTTGGAATGAAGCCAAGAACACAGATGCAGCTCTAAAAAATCTTTGTTTTATGAGAGGGGCCTAGAAAAAACAAACCTGGAATTTATTTACAAAAATTGTGTATTTAGTCTTACATTTTTAAACTTGTCACCTTCAAAGTACTCTTCATTTGATGTAAATACCTATTGAGACACCTTTTTCACTGTTCAAAACAATTCTGAACTCTCCAATTTTGATGCCTTTTAGTACTTGTGCTTTTGTTTCACCTCTTCCACATCTGCAAAACATTTTCCTTTGAGGACTTTTTCATCCAGGGAAACAAAAAGAGAAGTCACCAAGAGTGAGATGGGGTGAATAGAGATGGTGAGCATGGGGGAGGGGGGTGTCATGCCGTTTTTGGTCAAAACAGTTGAACATTCAGCATGGTGAGGGCAGGTGAGCTCATAAATCATCCATCATGAAATGGCAAATGCGTTGAAAGAATCTCCCCCCTCCAAAAATAATCACTGAAGTCAAAGGCAGCCTCTTACAGCAGTGCTAGCTGGTTCACTGATGCAGATGGGTTCGCAGAAGTGGGAGAACCCTGCGCTACGAGAGGCCCTCCTTCCAAAAAATAATTCCAGTTTTTTTCTGGGGTCTCCCCTTGAACATACATAGGTAGGTGGTAGTTAAAACCAGTAGATTATATGAGATTTTCCAGGGGGTGTAAGCAGAGTATAAAGAGAAGAGTTGAGGCTGGGCGCAGTGTCTCAGCCTGTAATCCCAGCATTTTGGGAGGCTCAGGCAAGAGGATTGCCTGAGCCGGGGGTTTGAGACCTGTCTGGGCAACTTGGTGAGACCTCATCTCTACAATACATCACAAAAATTATCTGGGCGTGGTAGTGTGCATTTGTAGTTCCAGCTACTTGGAGGGCTGAGACGGAAGGATCGCCTAAGCCCAGCAGGTCGAGGCTGCGGTGGCCGTCAGTGTGCCACTGCACTTCAGCCAGCGCGACAGAGTGAGATTCCAACTCAAAAAAAAAAAAAAAAAAAAGAGGAGTTGAGGATGGCATCCTTGAAGAGTTGGTGTTTATAAGATAAAAGAGGAAAACATCTCCTGAAAAAGACTTAAAAGAAAATCAGTGAGGTAGGAGAGAGCTAGGTGAGACAGTATTCTTAGGGCCAAAGAGAAGAGAGGAGAAAAGCCCTACAAGTGTCCATTAGATTTAGCAAGCAGTGGTCACTGGTGGCTTGGCAAAGGCATTTTCAGAAGAAACTGGCTGTTGTGTTTGAAAAAGCATGGGGAGAAAATAAAAGGAAGTAGTTAGAGCAAGATACAACCGAAGTTGGAGTGACAAGAAAAGAGAGAAAGTTTCAATAGATTGGGAATATTGTGGGAGCATGAAGAGTTTGCGTCATATAAAAGAATGGGAGTATCCTGGGTTTTATCGTAGGCTGAAGAGAAGGCAATAGTGGAGAGGGTGATTAAATATACAAAAGGGAGAATAGATAATAGACGGAGCTAAGTCCTGGGTGATATGGGAGAGCTTATATTGAATGTTTAAATTGACAAGTTAGTCTTAACTGGAGGACCATCTTTCCTTTATTACTAAAAAAAAAAAGGAGTTGAAGGTAAGTGTGAGGTAGATAATAAAAACTTCTTAGTTCTTTCTCAATAGATTACAAACTTGTCAAAAAAGAAACCATGTTGTGTTAGAATATGGTCTTGTGGGGTGACAGTATACACAACACGCAATTAATGATTGGAAATGTGGACTTAAATCAAAACTGTATTATTCTTAAGAGCTAAGATAGATTATTGGTATAGAGAAATAAGGGGCAGAGATCATGTCCATTGTTATAGCCCCCCAATTCAGTGATATGTGGAGCAAAGAGAGAAAGTCATTTGTCACAGAACCAATGTAGAATGTTCTTACATTTTTTCTTTTTGATTTTCAATAATAAGCTTTCATCAAAAGCTCTGCAGATATAATAGGACATTTCTGTAGCATCAATATTATATACTAGTTTGTAAATTTCCATTTGAACTAAAGGTATTTATTTTCAAAATAGGATCTGAGGTTTGAGCATAACTATTATTTATTAATTTCTCATATTTTCTCCAGAAATAATTTAAAGATATTAATATTAGGAACGTTGGACATTAAGTTTGCAGCAGTAAATGTTTGAACATATGACTGAAATAACACAGGCCTGTCCTATAGCTAAAAGGGACACTTTAATTTAACTAGCATCATTATCATATTCACACAGAGCTGTGAACACATAATGGTCAGGGATACAGTATCATTTTTTTCCTTATATTTTTGCCAGAAACAAACACTTGGAATGTTGCCTAATGAACCCAGCTATTCTCCATCTGTTTTGTCCTGAGCTTACTCCCATTTGCTATGTAACTGTTTATAAGGATTCTAAAGGGAACAGGAATTTACAACCCTGGGTCATAAGAATCAATAAAATCTTGGCTTAGTGACTTGGGATATGTAACATTTGGGAGTGCAAATAGGAAAATAGTTTGCGTTTATGTAGAGGAAAGTGATTTGATATTGGTTATGAATAAGTTTACTAAAAGTCTATTTTTGGTGAGTGTAATTGTAATCATACAGAACCTTGTTAATCAGACTAACAAGAGAGAGCTTAGTTCAAGTTGGAATTGTAAAACATTTAAAAGTGATTTTAATACTGCAAATGCACATTTTATTTTATATTAGGCTGAAAGTGTTTTCTAAGAGTAGGTTTTTCGAAAACTTACTCTACCATAAGTATGATTATGTCAATTAATTATCTGTGAATAGATGTTTCTAGAAAGATTGATGATTGCTCTGAAAGAGTTTCTTAGTACTTCATGGAATTCATTCCGAGTCTAACCCAACATGTTACTGATCTATGAAAGGAGAATTATAATTTCTTCTTTTTCTTGGTAGGTCTGTGAATACATTGGGACTAGTATCATTATTATAAATATGTGTAGTAGTACATCAAGACTTCTTCCAATACTGAACATTGACATTTAATCGCTTTTAATTCATCACAAAGATAGCCATATTTATTTTTCTGCAATTCCAATATATTATTTAAAGGAACAATTTCTGTTCTGTAGAACTGTACTATTCTGTTTTTAGAGATCATGTATATCATGTTTTCTGTGTTATAAAGAAGCAAGTGTGTCTGTATTAATCATGTGCTTTCATAGTGTAAGTAGAAACAACATAATTATATGCTTGGAGTATCAAAATACTTTATTTAACAAGTATTCAATTAATGTCTACTATATGCAGTTCATTATGCTTTAATTTTCACCGTACAAATTTAAGTAGATAATGATTGATCTGTCAGGTGACTCTGACAACTGCCCAGGCATATTTTAATTATCACTAGAAATAGTAGATGAACTGATTGTTCATTTATGTGACATGCTTTGTTTCAAGTTTTCAGACACATTGCATACTTTTGAGAAATGTAGAATTAATATTAATCAATACCTTATATACTCTCATATCTTCTCACCCCTGTCACTTGCCATTTTTTTATTTCCTCACTTTTGTTTCTTTTTTCTTAATTGTTCACACCTACTACTCTAGTTTTGAAAGCAAGACCATGTATATTTGTTTCATCACTCTGTTGCCACTGTCTAGCCCAGTTTCTTGCACAGAATATATGCCCCATGATTCATATTAGAGGAATAAATTCCCATCATATCAAATAATGAATTATAGAGAAATCAAAATATTTTTGCCTATCTAGAAGCAGAATCAGAAAGATTTCTTTTATTTCTGAGTCTTATTTCTCTCCTCAATTAGACCATACTTTTTAGCTTCAAATGGTAACTAAGTTACATGTGAAGCTAGCTTAATAACTGATCCTCAATTGTTGAAGAATTCTTAGAGGGAAAATGACAATATTATTAGAAAATGACTAACATTATTAGTCATCTCAACTGAGGGAAAACTAAGGGAAATGGTTCAATTCTAGCATTAGAAATAATGGAAGAATACACGAGGAAGGTTTTCCTGTAAGTGTAAATTTTGGAGTTGGTGTGAGGGGATTCTTGTAATTTTATTTTATGATAATTGTTATAAATGCAGTGAATGCTCATCTGTCCTGAGTAATGGGGAAGTAATACTCTGAGTAAGACTCTGAGCTCTTACAAATCCCCCGGTACAGTATTAAATCAATATCAAATACTTGGACAACAAATCATCCAGTTACTGTTTCTTAATTTGCACTATCCTGGTAGCCGAATTTTGAGGGTTTTTTTTTTCAAACTTGAAAGATTATTACTGGGCAAAATATTTTCTTCATCTATAAACTTGTTTAGGTTGTTGGATTTGAAGTTATTAAGTCTTGCATATCTTTTAAACATAAACATACTAACTTAATAATTATTACTAAAGACAAGTCCAGATAAATATTTCTTCAAAGGTGTATGAAGTCAGGAAGTCATTCATAGCTTTGAACAAATGTTCATAGTTTTCTAGGTAGTAGGAGTTCTTGGGGGAATAAAAGTTAGCCAGATAGAAAGATTAAAAAAAATACTGTTGGATGCTTAATGCAGTGTGTTTTAAATTCTCATAATTTGTTTAAAAGGTCATGATCTGTGAACATATATCTCCATAGGCCTTAGATATGCTGAAAATCTCTAAGGAATTCTTACAAACAGAAAATAAAGTTGATTAATCAGGTAAAAAGTTTTGGTACTCTGGTTTAAATGTAAGTTGAGCTCACTTGCCTTTGATAAAGGACAAAAACATGGATCAGGACAATGTTTTAAATTATAGTCATCATCTGAAACAATGCCTGTTTTATTTGGAAAATAAAATATTGCAGTTTGGGGTATTATTCATCCCTAGCACACAGTCTTTTTTCCTTATTTCATTTATGTCCAGAATATCCTTGAAAAGTTTTCTTTTTCCATTATCAATAAAGACGAGAAGACATCATTTTAAAATTCTGTGTTAACTTTGCTGTGAAACCTGCTTAAGTAAGAATCACCTTTTAATTTAATTTTTCAAAGATTCTAACATTCTCTTGTGGCATCCTGATTCTTTTCCACAATACCACAGTTTGACTCCAGAGAGATTAAAGAAGTAGATCTTCACTGGTTTCAAAGATTTTTTTGATGTATCCAAAATAAAGTTGTCTTGCAGTTCAAATAGGAGGACCAATAATTGGTAATTATTGTGACAAGTAAGGTACTGATGAATGAAGATTTAGATAAATTTATAAAGGATGAAAAAGTCAGTGGTCCACCAATTTATAATTTCTTTCCACCAAAAAATGTAGAATTACCAAATATAATATAGTGTTTACAAATGTCAAAGGGAAATATTTTTTGTTAATAGTACATTTAGGTGGATATCATATAGACTCTCTAACTTAGCATGTATCCTAATTTTAACTATTTAGATTACTTCTCCATTAAAGAGGAAAAAAACCTTCCTTTTTTTTGCATTCCTAATCTTATCCCTAAAATCATTATCACCAATTTTTTAAAACTATAAAACCTAGCGACACCATAGACTCCTATGTGTCATTTTTTAGATTCAGTCCTATACCTATCAGTACAAATCTATCTTTAGAGTTACTTTTAAATGCAGTCCTTTAGCATTTCAACAATTTCCACACTATTTTAGGTCCCTATCATCTCTTTTGCCCTGTAATCTCTCTTTTATGCTGCGGCTGGGTAATTTTTCTAATTATGCAACTAACTGATTATATCCTTTCTTTAGATAAACAAAACAAAAACTAAAAAAAGAATTGAAATACATTTCTTAACATGGTATTTATGATTTCTGACTTTACAAACTCATTTTCAGTTCTTTCAATCTTCTTGATGTGCTTCTATCTTAACTCATTAGACCACAGGGCAGCAATCACTGAGGAAGAGAAAACAGTTGAGATGGGTTCTATCACGGCCTCAGATGACTCTCTGAAGAGAGTTTCTAGGTCACAAGGCAAGGTAGCAGATTCCAAAAGAAAGTCAACGATTTATTTCAGTAGAGAAAACAGAGTTTAGTGTATGGGGAAGTTGAGGCTGCTATAATTTGCAGAGGAAAATGTGAAAGAAGAGGAAACTGCACAGATAGTTTCAGATACATGCAAAGAGTCCCTTTCAATTTTTGTTTGAATACTTGTCTGCATATTCAGGGAAAGAACCACTGGGAAGTGACAGGTAGAATAATTCCAACGGTTGTATAGGACTGGGAATAGGTCATGCTCCAACCAAGAAGAGTAGAAAGTTTTCCTAATACACAGGGAATTCAGTTCAATCATCAAAACTTATCAGTCATGCAAAGAAGCAAGAAAATATAGTCCAATAATCAGAAGAAAAATTGATGAACCATAAACAGAATAGAGTAAAAACTAAGTTATAACACAAATAAGAAAGTGAAATGACACACTGTATCATAGAATAAGATCTGAAAAGTAAATATCTGATAAAGGACTAGTATTCATGATATGTAAAGAATTCTTACAACTGAATAATGAAAAAGACAAATGACCCAATTTAAAAACGGGCAAAGGATAAGACTAGAAACTACTCCAAAGATGATATAAAAATGGACAGTAGGCACATGAAAATATGTTCAACATTATTAGTCATTAAAGAAATGCAAATAAAAACCACAGTGAGACACTTCACATCTACTAGAATGGCTGTAGTAAAAAAGATGGACAATATGTATTGGCAAGGATGTGAAGAAACTGGAACCCTCACACACTGTAGGTGAGAATGTAAAGTTTTGTGGTTACTTTGGAAAAGAGTTTGGCAGTTTTGAAACAGGTTAAACATAGAATGATCATATAATTAACCAATTCCACACCTAGGCATATAATCAAGAGAATTGAAAACATATGTCCATAAAAAATCTTGTAAACTTGTACATGGATGTTTATAGCAGCATTATTAGTGATAACCAAAAAGTAGAAACAACCCAAATGTTCATCAACTGGTGAATGGATAATATGTTATATCCATTCAACAGTGTTTGATTCAGCCACAAAAAAGAATGAAGTACTCATATATGCTACAGTATGGATGACCTGAGAAAACATGTTAAGTGACAGAAACCAGACACAAAATGTTATATATTATATTATTCCATTTATATGAAATTTTCAGAATAGGTACACCCATAGATACAAACAGATTACTGGTTGCCAGGGACTGAAGGGAGGAAGGAAAGGGGAGTGATTTTAGGTATGAAGTTTCCCTTTTGAGTGATAAAAATATTCTAAAATTTGATAGTAGTTATGGTTATATACTCTGCTTATATACTAAAAACTATTTATTTGCACATTTTAAAGTGGCGAATTATATGATATGTGAATTATCTCAAAGTGTTATTAAAAAGGAATTAATATAAATAGTCCCACATTTAGTAAAAAAAATTGAATTTAGAGTTAAAAATTTTCCTACCAAGAAAATTCTTGGCCAGATGCCTGCACTGGTAGATTACATAAAATATTTTAGGAAGGAATAACATCAATTCTACAAAAGCTCTTTCAGAAAATAGAAGTAAGGATGTTTTCTAACTCATTTTATGAGACCAGTTTTATTCTCATTCAAAACAAAAGACATTACTAAAGACAAATATTTCTTATGAATCTAGACTCAAAGATCATTATCAAATACCAGCAAGTGAAGTTTAGCAATATAGAGAAAGGATTATGACCCTTGAGGATAATCTCAGAAATGGAAGGAAGATTTATTATTTGAAAGCCGGGCTCGGTGGCTCAGCCTGTAATCCTGCGCCTTTGGGAGGCCGAGGTGAATGGATTGCCTGAGCCCGCGGGTTCGAGACCCGTCTGGGCAACTTGGCGAGATCTCATCTCTACAATAAATCAAAAAAATTAGCCGGGGGTGGTAGCGCGTGCCTGTAGTTCCAGCTACTTGGAAGGCTGAGGCGGCAGGATCGCCGGAGCCCTGCACTCCAGTTTGGACGACAGAGTGAAACTCCACCTCAAAAAAAAAAGCCAAAATAATTCACCATATTAACAAACTAACAAAAAGAAACAATATAATTTTCTCAATATATGCAAAAAAGCAAAGTTATTTATGGTGAAAATTCTTAGCAAATGAGGAATAAAAGAAAACGTGCTCAACTAATGTGTATGTAAAATAATTCTGTGGCTAACATCACACATAATGATAGATTTTTTTTGTTGTTGTAGTTTCACTCTGTCACCCAGGCTGGAGTGCAGTGGCACACTCACGGCCACCCCAGCGTCGATCTTTCGCCTCAGCCTTCCAAGTAGCCGGAATTACAGGTGTGCCGTACCATGCCCGGCTAATTTATTATTATTATTATTATTATTATTATTATTATTATTATGGAGATGAGGTCTTGCCAAATTGCCCGGGCTGGTCTTGAACTCGCAGGCTCAGGCAATTCACTCTTCTTGGCTTCCCAAAGTGCCCGGATTACAGGCTGAGCCACCACGCTCGGCCAAAAATTTGAATTTTTTCACTCAAATGGGAAACAGCTCTATTTCACCACTTTAGTTCAATATTTTAACACTTTTTTCGCTTTAGGGGAAGGCTGGTTTGGCTCAGGAGTTAGTTTGGTTAACCATAGTGGAAATATCAAGCTACTTGACAGCCTCTGGGGAAGAAGAAAGCATGTTCTGAGTCCTTCTCAATACTTTTCTCTCATCCATATCATTTTTACTGTTTACAATAATGCATTCTGTTGAGTGACAGGAAAGATCACCCAACAGGAAAGTTGTGTATTCTCCATTTACCTTACCTTTACTTTGTCTTCTCCATTTGCTCTCTCCATGTTCGCCACATTGCGTTCTAGAAGTATCTTCAACGGGTTATCTTCCTTTCCCCTCTGAATTCCTTGGATTCAGATGATCAAAGAAATTGGCAGGAGACCAGAAGAAGAAATGTCTGCGTCTATCCCTCTAACTCCTTTTCTCCTTAATCTTATTTGCCAAATTAGATATAGTTACATTCCTTGACCAAAGGGTTCTTCACTATAGCTACAGCTCCCCCTGATTCTGCCACTTTCATTTGTCTCATAGGCCTAAGTATGGTACTCATTTTCTGCTGTTGCAGCCCCAGGTTGGCTTACCTTCTCTCTTAGTTTACCTTTTATCCTTCCATATCTTTATAAATGCCCCTCATTCCTTCATCAAGTGATCCTCAAGTATCCAGTGTTGAATGGACAGGCTATCTAACTGATACAGAGAGAATTAGGATACCATCTTGTTGAAATGCAAAGTGATTAAACTTTAAGTACATCTGGCCCCACATTGGTTTTGCTTTTGTTCATGTGAAAATATGGCTGAAAAACGAAGACATCACTGATGTTTATTTCATAAGATTTTTACAAACTCATTGGCTAAAGACATTTCTGGAGTCAGTTTCCTCTCGGGGTTCCGCTTTGTCTGCTGACCTATTTGTTATTCACTTAATTCGTGCTGTTAACCCAGGAATATAGCTTATTCATTTAGTTTACATCTGTTAACTTTGTACATACAGAGAAATTACTGGCTTCCTAGTCTTAATACTTCCTGTACATGGGAAATCTAGTGTCTATCAGGAGTTAGTTTGAAAAATGTTAAGCATTTGCATTCTGTTTTTAATAGGTAGGCTATTTCTAGTCATCTTGATCAAGTTGAACTCTGTAGAATCAATAGGTTTCCTCAACACTTCTTTAATTAAGATAAAACATATTGTCTTTTGGGTTAAAATTTTCCTTTACATTTTAGCTGCCTGTGGGAATGCATATTTTAAAGAAAATTTAATGAATAATCAATCATATAATCACCGTAATATAAACACTAGAAATATTTTACATGTTTATCTGGGAGAATTCATAATTTATTATAGATGAATTAGAAAAATGTCAATATAAATTAGTTTTCTTCATATATTTTTAAAGGAGTACATACATACTAATTTTTAATCTGGGTTACATTAGAACTAGGTCTGCTGGGTATTATTTTGAGGGTTATAGAAGGGAACCAGGTACACAATAATCCAGTGTTTATATCTCTTCATTCTGGTACGCTTTTGCAAGTGTTGGTCTTTTACTTATTTATTTACCGATTCTTACAATACCCAAAATAAACGTCACATAGATGAAATTTTGTAATTAGCACACAATTATCAAACCCTGTGAACATTTTCCAAATTTCTATCTTTAGTGTGTATATATTACATCTGCACAGAAGGTCTGGAATCTATATTTTTAGGTAGTAAATTTCAAAATTGCATAAAATTTAGTAAAATATGAAAGTTAAATTTTGCCATTTTGTACTTTGCAACTTCAGATTCTTAACCCAACTTCCTATAGTAAATTTAAACCAAAATCTTTGGTTACAAGTTTCCAATTTTTTTTTCAGTCTTGTAATATGGTTTTCCTTTTTTCAAAAATTTTATGGATATACAATAGATGTACATATTTGTGGGGTACATGTGACATTCTGATACAAGCATACTGTAATGATCAAATTTGAGTAATTGGGATATCCATCAATTTAAACATTTATCGTATTTTTTGCTGAGAACATTCTAAATCTTTTCTTTTAGTTATTTTGAAATATACAATAAGTTGTTGTTAACTATAGTCCCTTGTTGTGCTATCAAACAATAGATCTTATTTCTTCTCACTGTCCTTCATTCCTCCATTTTCTACACATCCAGCTAAATATGTCAACAGATGCATTTGATTTTAAACATAAGTAACCAATATTTGTTAATATTTATTATAAACATCATCTACCAATACCATAACAGTTAATTATTAAAAGAAGAACCATTAAATATTTAGATACTGGAGAAAGGTGACATGTATAATACATTTGATAAAGTATATAGCCGATTGTTTTGTTTTTTGTTTGCTTGTTTGTTTGTTTTTTGAGTTGCCCAGACTGGAGTGCAGAGGCACATGCTCAGTTTACTACAGCCTCAAACTCTTGGGGCCAAGCATTTCTTCTGCCTCAGGCTCCCAAGTAGCTGATATTACAGACATGCATCACTATGCCCAGCTAATATTTTGTTTTTTTTTTGTAGAGAAGAGGTCTCGCTATGGTGTCCAGGCTGGTCTTGAACACCTGGGTTCAAGCAATCCTCCCACCTCGGCCTCCCAAAATGCTGGGATTACAGGCATGAGCCACTGCACATGACTTCTAGTTGATTTTTGTGGTAACTTTTTCTTTAGTAATCGAGGATTTACAGTGATTCATGATTTAAAGCAAATTCACTTAATTAATCAACAGGACATGGATGTAAATGTGAGAAATAGTCAGTGAGGAATGAAAGAAAGCAGTGTGGAGCAGTAATGCTATCCAGTGAAAAGAAGGAAATGTGGCATAGTTAAGAAGCTGTTGTTAAATTTAGGTTACATTTATTCAGCAGTGTTGTGGAATCATACAGTTTGATTTAATAAATCAATTAAAAATATAAAGATGTATAACTTTGTCAAAAAATATTCATTGTGCAATGAAAATTTATCATATAACATGTTATTTTGTATCAAGAGTTTTCATCTCTTGTATAATTTGATTCTTTTAACACCTTGGTGTAAGATAGAGCATAGAGAGAGCAAGGGGGAAAGCTAGTGCTGAAACGACGGTTTCGTCTCAGAAGCTGTAATTTTACTACTAATAATTATTTATTTCACCTCAACATATGTTGTTTTCTTGCCCTAAGACTCTTAGTATTCAAGAATTTTGTTTTGTTCCAATATTTTTATAGTAAAAATTGTCAAGCATACAAAAAAGTTGGGAGAATTTTACAGTGAGCATCTATATATTCACCACCTTTCTACCATTAACACTGTATTATGCCTGCTCTGTCACATATCTATTTATTTACCTAACTTTATTTCTATCTGCCAATTCACTCATTTTTGATACATTTCAGCGTAAAATACAGATACACATCCAGCTAAATATATCAACAAATGCATTTGGTTTTAAATAGAAATAGCTAATATTTGTTTATATTTACTATAAATATCATATATCAAGAACTATGCCAAGCACGTTACTTGAAATAGTTCACTGATAACCCCAACAAATCTATGAGGAAGATACTGCTTTTATTAACTCAATTTTTCAAGTAAAAATATATATCCTTAGAGCGGAGAAATAACTTTCTCAATGTTATACTCAGTGGTAATAGTTGACCAATTTGGGTAAGATTAGTAAACTTCCTGAGATTATGTCTCTGGTGGGGCGAGATTTGAATCAAGAAAGTCTGATTCCAAAGACAGGGCTTTTATTTTAGTTTTCAGTGCTTACTGTAACAATCTTAGTGACTTAAAATAACATCTGGTTATTATCTCACAGTTTTATGGATCAGAAGTCTATGTAGAACTGGCTCAACTGGCTCAACGGGGTCTTTTGCTAAAGGTCTTCAAGAGCTAAAATCAAGTTACCAAGGGTTAGGCTCTTATCTCTGGGGCAGATTCTGCCTCCAACTTCATTCAGACATTGGCTGCATTCAGTTCCTTGTGGTTATAGAACTGAGGTGCCTCATGCCTTACAGGCTGTTGGCCTAGGACTCTCTTCACTCCTAGAGTCCCTGACTTCCTTGTCATGCTTTCTATGTAGTCCCACCTCAATGATGATAGGTTGGTTTTTCATGTCTTGAATCACTTAAACTTTTGTTTTCTACCACATCTCTCTACCTCCAGCCAGAGAAAGCTCTTTGCTTTTAAGGGGTCATGTGATTAGATTGAACCTGCCAAGATAATCAAGGATAATCTACCTATTTTAATCCCCATAATTTTAATTACATTTGTAAAAATCCTTTTGCCATTAACATAGCATATCCCAAGTCTGAGAACATTACTTGAACATTCTACTACTAGAATCACAATTACATGCCTCTGCTTTCAGTTCTTTTTTTAAAAAGTGTTCCCAATCATTCCATAATTTTTAAAAAACATACTTTTGATAAGAATAAAGTGTGATGTAATTAATATCTGAGGATAAGATTTATAAGACATTATTATAAAGTTCATATTTACTTTTTGATTTCTGGGTAGATTTTGAAAGCCAAATATCAAGATATCAGTAAAAATTATAGTCATCTTTCTTCTGAAATACTTCCTTCTTTATGCTTTGAATTGTGTTGACTCGTGTTTTCAGTCAAATTTATTTGAGGCATTTTAGCTGACTTGGTCCATTATGTGCGTGAAAATTTATAATCATCCCGTTTTGTTTATTTGGGTGGATAATTTACAAAGTACCATGACTGCTCCCAAGCCTCAGGCCTTTTCTCAACATATGTTTACTCTAGTTATATCCCAAAGGGTATATTCTACACATCATTGCATTGGTGCATCCAATCAGTGATAATACAGGAGGCATAACAGATGGGGCTGATTTGTTTGTTAATGGCAGATGTTGGTCATTCATTCAGGATTGCCAATGAGCTGATACAGGTTATAGGGTAGTTAAATCTGAGCTTCTCTATCTGGCTTTCCTATTCATTTTGTTATGCCTGTATGCACTGTTTTATCTCTAAGAGATCTATCACAGGATGTGAAGACCTCTGTATGATTTAAAAAGTGAAGGTACCCAAGTCAATTAAAAAGTTTTTGTCCTCATAGATATTAATAACAGGTGTTTTCAATATCCACCCTGATGTAAATGAATTAGTTGTTCAACACACCCTTACAACAATTTATTGTTGGTGTTCATTACCTTCTATGCTATAAAAATTTCTATAACTACATCCAGGGAATAACTTACATGGAATTCATCTTTACAGCCCCAATATTTCCAAAGCTGATGCTACTATAAAACAATAATTCAATTTTTGATCAGTTAATTAGTTTAATCATTCATTTATTTATTTCACATATAGCTACATTGTGTAAGTCTAGGTTAGGTCTTGAGATGAGAGAGATAAATAGGAAACAGATCCTCAAAAATTTATTGACTGGTGAAAAAAATATATAAATTATTGTTATGCCATTATAAGTGCTATAACTAAGAGTGTTATAGGAACATAGAGAAGACAGACCTAATTGAGAGCAAAGACCTGAAGATGTGTATATGTGCATCTTTATACCATTATATGAACTAAGACTCAAAAGGTGTGTAAACAATTAAATTTTCACTTGCTTTGGGAAATTTTATATATATGATATTTTAGAGTGGTGTTTTTGACTTGTTTGAGATGTACCCCAGGATAAAGTAGGACAGTTTCCATACATTTAAAATATGTCAGGTGGTTTTTTAGATTGAATTAAGGCTACTGGCATATCATTGGTGTTAAACAGAATTTAAATAGTACTATATGGACATAATAACTTTTAGGAAACTATGCATGATTTTTTTTCTGCATAAAGTTTTAGTTATTTATCCACTCAGGCAAATATCTAAATTATCATTCTGCTATAAATTTCTCAGCCTTCTAAAATGGATTAAGGTATAGAAAGATACTAGGCATAATATAATTTTATGAATATATTGTTGGTGTACTGATGATCATGGTCATTTAGATTGTTTTGTCTCCAACGCACACACTCCATGCCCATTTTTTTTTTTTGATGATAACCATATCATGACAGAGATTCCAGAAAATCATTTTATTTCTTCCCCCAGTCCTTTTACTGATTTCTCATCTCACTTGCCTGTACTTCAAGTTCCATACAGGAGATATGTCTTGTATGCCAAGCACTCTGGTATGCACTGAAAAGGAAACTAAAAGATTACAGACACACAGCCCTACCTTTTAGAAAATTTGAATGTAAATGACAAAAAAAAAATGTCCATGAGAATACAATGTGTCCACAGTAATTAACACTTGATGAACTGAGTGTTAGAGGAGGGTAAGCTCAATATATGCCACCTTATCCATAAAAAATAAATCACTAGATATTTGTCCAAATTATTACCCAGGCTAAGTAGCAACCATGGTGGGGTTGATTAGGGGGCAACTCTTCCATAGGATGTTGGTGTTCTGGCACCCTGGCTTTCGGGTTGTGCAGTGTGCTTGAGGATTAATTCATTTTGTAGTGTTGATATGCTTGTTTGTGTTGATCTGCCACTGTTTGTTCATTTGTCCTTGAGACTCATGACACATCTTTATAAAACAGTAGCTTGACAGGAATTGAGGGTAAGGCATATAACCATGGGATATAGTTAGTCTTATTAGCCTAAAGGATTTCAAGTTGGCACCTTGGTAACCTCGGTATGAGTCACGTTTTATATGGTTATTCAGTCTGCTTCTCCAACCTGAAATTAACTTGCTTTGTAAAAGTCAGTAAAGAAGATTTTCATATTTGGTGACAAGCTGACCTTAGTTTCATGAATCAATATCAATTGAAATGCTAAGAGGCATGAAGCCATGCATCTGATTAGCAGGTGAGAGGCTAATTTCATCTTCTCCAGAGAAAACATGGAAATAAATGAAGCATGAATCAATAGACAATGGGGCTCTTCACTGGTGATTATCTGATTGTATGCATTTCTCCATGCCTCTACATGAAATCAATGAGGTGAAAGCTTGACCTTTTTTTTGAATACCACAACCAGGCATTGAAACCTTTTTGAAGCTTAAGTGTATATTTTTTTCCTGTTGTAGGATTTGAAGGACAAAACCCTAAGTATGATTTTTTTTTCTTTTTATGAACAGAAGGGATTGGGTATGGCCTGCGTAAATATAAAGTCTAAAATTCCTGATATGTAAATATGATCTGTTTTCTTTGGTAACAAAGAATGTTTGAGTCCCTTTGTTTTCTTTAATCTCTGTGAGTAGGTATTTACACTTAAAACTATAAGTGACTTTCATTCTCCAAGTATTCAATTGTTTAAAACAATACCTATTTAATGGGAGCATTTGTCTACTCTCTATTTTAACTCATTTTGTAAATCGGGTGCTGGAATCATGTAATAATGAGAAAATTTGGGAAATCCACATACATTAATACGAATTTGCTCTTCTCCAGCATATTTTTAAAGCATATGAGGATATAAAGCAAGTTGATAAGATTTTATGTCTCCAATTCTTATATAGTTTTGGTTATGGATGGTTTTTTGAAGATGAGGCTTATTTAGATATTTACATGCATATATTTCATGTTGAATATATTTCTACTTCTGAATGAGTGTAATAGAGATTAGATTTCCAATGTGGGCCATAGAAATTTGAAACATACTTTGAGTTTTCCTTCTTTATTGGCTAATTTCGTGGAAGATTTTTCTTTATCATTGCCATTCTCTTAAAATATATGTAGTGAATATTTTCAGCTTTAAGATATTATAATAAGAAAATTGGATTCATTTGGAGAAAAAGTAATCGAAAATGGATTGCAAAAGTAGTCTGGTAATAAGATTTTTCCAAATACGTAAATGAAACTAGGACATCCTATTACATTACTAGATATTTTCATTGCTATACCACTGTAATATTAAAAATATGTTTATCATTATGACCTTTATTAGTGGTTTTGGCTTAATGTTTTCCTTTCTTAGTTTGGAGAAAAGTTTCATCTATGTATTTTTAGTTGACTGCAGCTTTTCTTCCTCTATAGGTAAAAAACTTGAACACTTTTTAATATTTTGCTTAAAGACGAGAAGGAAATTCCATTAGCAATTTTATAACTGATAATTTATTTGAAAAGTTACATTGAGTTGTGAGATAAAAATATTTCCCTGAGATTTATTTTAATAGACTCAACCCTCTTGTCCTTGCATTTGTCTTCCAGATTTGCTCTCTTCTGCATCATTTTTTAGTGTTAACTTTTGTCTTTTTCACCTGCCTTCTCATCTTAAAGAAATAACTGTTTGCTGCCCCACATTTACTTCTCTGCCACATCTAGTCTTTATTCTTCTTAGTCCTAAGGGCAATGTGTTGATTGTCTTTTGACTCTCTGAAACTTTCCAGCAATAAGAGTCTACCTGTTTTGAGTACCTGATAAATAACTAGTTTTGTTTCTATCTTTTTCTTTATATTTTCCAACTGATATATTCAGTTATTAATTCCAAACTATCACTAGAATTAAATAAAACAGACTACTGAGATTGCCAGTTTTCTTTATGTTTCCACAAAGCCGTAGGTAATTTTCCTTAAATATCAAGCTCTTTTTTCTCTTCTTGTCAACAGTTGAGAACTGACCTTTTTCTCTGGAAGCAAGTGAGCGATCCTGTAATTTTCAATATTGCTTGAATTTATTTGAGCCACATTTTCAACTAGCACCATCAGGTAGCTACTAATTCTCACTTTGTTAAAATGTAGCTTTTGCCAGAACACAGAGAGCATTATTGCCTGTATTCTGTAATTTCCACCTTGACTACCTATTCATAAATCTTTGAGACAAGTGCCAAACTCAAAACACTAACTGAGACAAAATAGAAAGCACAAATTCTTCGAAATATACAATACACTAACTAAAGTAGGGCATGTTTAACACAGCACTGTTTTAGTAGGCATGATGGAAATCTTTTTGAAATATTTGATTACCATACATGAGTTTTTTCTTTTAATATGCCAGTGGCCATTCTTTGGAAATTATAGATAAAAGAATTGGCTCTCCATCATATGATTTAAAAACACTAGGAGATCCTGCCTGCCCCAGATGCATTTCTAAAGGTATGTTTCTAATTTTCCTTACTGTTACAATACTCTTTTTATAACAAAAATTTTATCCCAGATGTTCTTGCTTATAATCCTTTGATAGCATCCTATAGCATTTGGAACAAAATTTAAAATCTTAGGCTTAACACATGAGACCTTGTAGTTTTAGACTCATATTTATGCCTTGCACATTGTCCAGTGCTATTCTTAATGACTTGTAATTCCACCCAAATTTGGTGCTGTTTCCACTTGCACCTTCCTCATGAGCTCCCAAGTGCCTGGAACCTCTTTTCTCTCTTAGTAAACCTTTTTGGTTTCCATAATATTCACCCCCCTTTTCATTATTTATCAGAGTCTATTGAAATCGGTGATGTTTGTCTGTTTTCTTTGACATAAAATCCTTAGGGATATAAAAATACCTGATTTAAATTGTATGCTTAGCACCTGTACAATGCCTGACATATTGTAACAAACAACCCCATTACAAAGTGGGCAAAGATATGAATAGACACTTCTCAAAAGAAGACATACGAGCTGCCAACAGATACATGAAAAAATGTTCAGCCTCACTAGTCATCAAGGAGATGCAAATTAAAACTACACTGAGATACCACCTAACTCCAGTCAGAATGGTCATCATCAATAACTCAAAAAATAACAGAT